>JABFEA020000029.1:11314463-11329415 GCA_019775915.2 Cyphomyrus plagiostoma
ACCAAAACCCCAAACCAAAACCGTTGTTTTTTCCGTTTCGTTTTTTTTTTTTAAAATTTTATTTTTTATAATTGCCTGCCCGTTGGGTTTTTTTTCTTTTGGGTGGTTTTAAAACACCCCCCCCCCCCCCCCCCCCCCAAAATGGACTGTCGCTATTCTGACTGCATTAACATGAAAATACCATAATGCCCTGTTAAAGATGATGTTTAGCAAGGCAGTAAAATACTTTTACGCTGTTGTTACCCTTGCATTACCTTTTAAGATGAGGTTTAATTTACTCAACTGGGAAATTAGTTTCTGCTTATTGCCGTTGCACTGTGCTATAAAACATGTCGGCAAAAGCATAGATCCAACCATGAAGTGAGATGCATTTGTCCTAAGCATCAGAATTGCTGCATGCACAGTATATCTTTCTGTCAGCCTCTGTGACTGCACCAGCCTCCAGACGTCGGAAAGGATCATTATGGTCCCACTTGTCTATGCTTTATGGCTGTTCTGTATGGTAAAAAACACGTTTATTTGCTTGATATTGGCTCTTTGAATGCTTTTCTCATTAGATACTGCTTGGTAAGTATTGTTTTTGTGATGAGATCATTGCGACGCAATTAAGATATTGTAAGCTGTCGTTTTAATTTTAGTAGTTTTTATATTCTTCCCAAAGACACATTGGGGACATATTAAAACTAAGATATGTCATAGGTTTCTTTTGACTAATATTGGGCACGTTCTGGAATTTGAAACACCCTTTAGTCTGTCTTGTGTATTCAATTGCATGAAATTACACTGGAGAAAAATATAACTGGAACCAATTCTTTGGAGCCCCATTATCTAATTGCATGATTGATTTTGGTAATACATTACTTGAAGAACAAAAATAATGTACTAGTACACTATTACTTGATATATTAATTACCCAGTAACTAAGTATTAGTCTGTTCATTCCTCATTAGTCAGTCAAAATGGTTTGATTTGTACCTGAGTAGTAACTTCTCGTTTTGGTAAGTTGTGGTCACTGAAGAAAGACATAAATATCGCTTTTTGTTTTTCAGACACCAATGGAATGGACTTCAGGACTCTTGTATCTTATTTTCTGTCCCTCTTCCTAGTTTGAGGATTAAGAAGGGAGACTAGAAAATCTCCAAGTTATGGGAACGTTGGAGGACATTATGAATTGCACCCTCAGCTATGAGATCCACCGATACCTGTTTTCTGCAGTCTACATCCTTGTGCTCCTGGTTGGCCTTCCTGCCAACCTGTACTCCCTGTACCATGCATGGCAGCAGCTGCGGGCACGCAACGAGCTGGGCGTGTACCTGCTGAACCTGACCGTCTCCGACCTGCTCTACATGGCCTCGCTGCCGCTCTGGCTGCAGTATGTCTTCCAGGGCGATAACTGGAATTACAAGGAGTGGCTCTGCCAGCTCTGCGGATTGCTGCTCTACGAGAACATCTACATCAGCATCGGCTTCCTCTGCTGCATCTCCATCGACCGCTACCTCGCCATCGTCTACCCCTTCGGTTTCGCCAAATTCCGCACCATGCAGGCAGCCATCATAGCCAGTGCTCTCATCTGGCTGAAGGAGCTGGCTGTGGGCGTGAACTTCTTCAACCACAAAGAGCTAACCCCAGCTGTAGCCAACCAATCGGTCTGTTTCGAACATTACCCAATGAAAGATTGGGAGAGGCCCATCAACTTCTATCGCTTCTTCGTAGGATTCCTGTTTCCTCTCGGCATTCTGTCCGTGTCGTACCTGCGTGTCCTGCGGGCCGTGAATAAGAGCGTGGGAACCCAGAGCTCGCAGAAGAGACGCATTAAGCACCTAGTGAGCAGCACCGTAGTGATCTTCCTGGTCTGCTTCTCACCTTACCACCTCTTCCTGTTGGTGCGCACCGTGCTTGAGCAGGACTGTCACTTCATAGAGGGCATCTTCAACTACTACCATTTTGCGCTCGTTCTCACCAGTTTCAATTGTCTGGCTGACCCTCTGCTTTACTGCTTTGTCAGTGAGACTGCCCAACGCGACATCCAGTGGGCTCAGGAGTCCTGCTTACGACTGGTGGGCCGCACGCGTGTGAACAGCCCCAATAACACAACTGACGTCCCCATAACGATACAGAATAGCACTGGAGTGATCCTGGTAGAGCAGCAAGCCAAACAGGATTCTTACAGGGGCAATGAAAGCTAGACTGGGCCTGGCAGCCGCACTGATGTGCTGGACTGGCTTATAGCAAAAGATTCATCAAAAGATGGTCATGCAGTCAAGCATTGGATCTGCAGCAGTATTTGACCTTTTAAGCTTGAGTGATGTGTATTTTAATGGTTCTCAGGGATTTCTGGCTTCCTACCACATATCGTTATGGTGTATACACTCAGAGAAAACAGTTTGTACCTTTGTCACTGGGGCTGTACCCTCAATGGTCTGCTAATGTGAACTCTTAGCTGTAGGTAATTCTATCTGTACTCTGAGGAACATTTCTGTACCATTGATAGCACAGACTTTCGGGATGTTCCTCAGGGTCTGTATCTGAACCTTAAAAGGTACAATTGCAACGGTACAGCCCCAGCGATAAGCAAAGGTACAAATTTTTACCCTTTTTCTGTATAGATTTACACACTTTGAACAAGTCATGTTCTTGTCATGGCATAACAAGTCTGTGCAGAAGGCCAGTCCTCCACAGTGGGCCTATTCTAAAGCTTTTGTCCATCTGTTTCTTCAGGTAAATGATGATGATGATGATGATGATTGTATAGGTCAGTAATGTTTTTCACGCTATAGCTTGAACAAGCCATCAGAATGCTGTCTGATATTTCAAGCAATCTTCCATAAGATTTTCAAAAGAATGAGTGTCAGAAGTAGGATTAAGCATCAATTGTATAAAAACAAATTGTGAGAATTGAATGGGCTGTACTACAGCTGTCCAGTGCATAGGGCTTTTCAGTCTTTATTTTGATCTCAGGTGTTTGGGAATCATACTATGACTTTAGTCTACGACAGTGTTTCCCAATCCGGTCCAAGGAGATCTATAGTAGGTCCATGTTTTTGCTCTCTTCCAGCTCCTGATAGGGAGCAAAAACATGGATTGTCCGTGCGTTTCCAAGGACCAGATTGGGAAACGCTGGCCTGTAACATCTTGTCCAGAATGTATCCTGCCTCCTGCCTTGTGCTTCCTGGGTAAGGGGCTCAAAGGTCCCTGTAACCCTGCACTGGGTAAAGCAGCCATTAAAATCAGACTGGTGGCCCTTTAAGACGCTGGTCAGGCTAACAAACTTACGCACCTGATTATCAGGTAGGAAGACCCTTCCCTTCTAATTCCAGGAGTTCTACAATCTACCAAAAACCAAAAGCACAGGCACTGTTGATATTAGAGAATTCTATGGCGAAGGGACGTAAGGCCACCGGCGGACTCAGAGAGTGTGGGGGGAGAGAGCTGTGCTCCCCCAGCAGACTGCGGCTTTGGCACCCTCGGGGAGGCAGAGAACAGGGGAGTGAATAAACTGGGCTATTTCAAGCTATTTTACCAAGGTCAAATGTGTAGAAACTGACCAGACTGAATGACCGTGGTTGCTAACTGCACTTGGAGAATATTTGATACTTTGCCTCAAGGCAGTACTTTTGGTTTTTACAGAATAAGAGCAGACAGTGAGCAAAGCACAGTCCCTGCCCAGTTCTGAGTAGTAACGTAAATACACGTCACACATGTGAAAGTATTACAGATGTCAAGGTTGGGTATAGGAGTTCGAGGCCTTCAGTGTTTCTTGGAGGAAAATATTTTAACACACAGCAAAGGGTCAGAAACATTCACATTACTATAAGAATCTGGTGAATTACTTGCTCTACATTGTACAGCCTCAATATAAGCTTATATATATGTATAGTGACAGTATATTTGTACTTTTAACCATTTTGAAATGTCATTTACTTGCATAATTACTTTGTGTGTGTCTTTCGCCTACTTTCAGTTCTGCATTACACAAATGTTATAATATTCTATAATTGCCCAAACTGCTTACCCTGCTAATGTACATGTTTTAAAGGATTTGGATAGAAGGTAATATTATGTTAAGAATCCTAATAAAGTATAAAGTTTCTTTAAAAAAAAAAAAAGTTACTATAACAGAACATGATGTGTGTTTGTATTCTCTGTTGTTAGAAACTTATAATATTGTATTTTTACTGCCAGGCCTTTTCAGTGCCAACAGTTATGTGTTTGAGCATATAATGAAATGCATGCATACTGCTGATGCATTTTTCAGACTGCCACTGTTGTAGAGGAATGAGAAGATGAGTGACTGTCCCTTTCACTGATGTTTTATTACTGTACAGGATGGTGTGAACCCAACTATGGTAAATGTAGAGTAAATTTGTGTGCAGTTAAACTGATATTTCTGCTATTTACAGAAGAGGAACTGATGGCACACTGGCAGTTTTATGCGGTGTGGGTTTTTTTTCATGATCTTTCTGCATATGCTTCATGGTTAAGAGCAGTCAGTCATTTCTAATGAACCCTGGGTTATGTATTTTTTGTCCTATATATAACATGACAGGTGCAGTACGAGCTTTGTCCTCAATGAAGACGTAAGTCAGGGAAACCAGCACAGACAGGATGAGTGAGACTCTGGACTTAATGATGGATTAACCCATTCCTGCCTTGACTTGTTCATCAGTGACTTCACTTGCCTGCTGATCTCTGGTGTGTGTATATGGTGATCGAAAGCTATTCGCCTGCTCAGTAAGGCGGAATCACAGCTGAGGAATGTGAAGCTGTCCCTTGCTGTCCTCCTGTTACTGGTTATGAAAGAACAATCTCAGGCCTATTGTCTATCGCATGAAGTTCAGGGCTCACTAAGGGAAAACTCCCTCTTTTACTGAGCTGTAGTTGGTGAAGCAGCATTTGTACTAGGCATTGAACAACTGAATTAACAAAAAAAAAAAGCGTAATGTTCCTAGTTGATACTAATAAGCATGTAAAAATACTGTTCGGACATCTTCCACTGATGGGTCATACAGAAGTATTATGAAATGTCAGCCATAATATTTTTCGTATATTGCAATGGATTTGATAACATTTAACAGGATGCTGATGCTGCAGATTTTTTAAGAGCTATGATTTAAAAAAAAACAAAAAAACAAACAGCAGCTGTATATTTATCTCTCAAAATGTGAGGGATTTTCGATTTAAATGCCAGGAGGGTCAAAGCTTTGCATAGACTGGTGAGACTGACAGAAGAACGTGTCAACTCTATAGGTATGAACCGTGATTTATGATGGGATTTTAGTTTATTACAAACATTCTCATGTTCATTGGATGATCAGGGCAATGACACAAAACTGGAGAAAGTCAGATCCTCAAATTATGTCTCACCATATTACCATATTTGTTCTAGCAGGCTTAAAAAGTCTGCTCTGCTTGTACAGAGTGGATTTACTGCTCTTTGCTTCTTGAACAAACGATAATATAAAAAGTCTATTACCAATTTCTAAACAAATACTGTATTGTACAATTGCATGTCATATTGCTTTATAGCCCTATCTAGACATTTTTATATTAAATACAAATTATCTAAGTTATGCCCCTGTATGTACAGAGTAACTAGGCCAGGAACAGTACATTTTGGACCCATTATTAAACATGCAAACTAACAATACTGAAAAGTTTAAAAGTCACTGCAAGCAATGTGAGGTTGATTACCGAGACCGATACGTGGTGTAAGACTTTTAATATTAAAGATGTAGTATGTACTTACACTAACAGATATTATGTATGACTAATTTTTATGTTTAATTGTTCATGGACAGATTGATAATAAAACCTGCAAGTGGCATGTTCACAAATGTGAATGGGTTATTGTATTGTGACAGAGGATAATGCCAAGGGAGAAAGGGAGATGATGAAGAGGAGTGGCCCTAATACTGACCCCTGTGGAACTCCATGGCAAACTACTGAATTCTCAGGTAGTTCTGTATTCCAGCATACTATGTCCCATTAGTGAAGTAGGAATCAAACCATCAATACACAGTACCATAGACTTCAAAGATAGCCAGTCGTTTCATAATGAATTGATGGGATATAGTGTCGAAAGCAGGTTAATGACGATAAGGAGAGAGAGTAGACACACTCGGCTGCATGGAGGTCATTAGTGATCTTAGGGCAGTATCAGTGCTGTTTGGAGTGAAAACCAGACTGAAATAATACAAAGACATTAGTACCGTCAAGATGAAATTGAAGTTTAGATGCAAAAACCCTTTCAAGAATATTGAATGGCAGATTGGAAATATGTTGATAATTATTACAATTATCAGGATCTGAAGCCAGGTTTTTTTAAAGGAAGGTCTAATGAGGAAAAATTTCAGTGTGGGGTGGGGGTCTACCAGTAGTAAGTGAGGCACTATGAATGTTATCCAGGAAATGACAGTAGGCAAGTATGCTGTACCTACTCTTGGAGGCACAGGATCCAACTCACAGGTTGATGCAGTGGACTTGTGAATAATTAGCTTAGATAAGTGAATATTATTTGGAAGGCTGAAGTCACATAAAACAGTAGTTGGTGGTAGACCCAAGGGCCTTGCTGATTATGTAAAATTGGTTCAGATATGATTTTCAGTTAGGGTGGCATGGTGGTGCAGTGGCTAGCACTATCCCCTCACAGTGAGAAGGTCCTGGGTCACCCAGGGTGCCTTTCTATGTGGAGTTTGCATGTTCTCCCTGTACATGCATGGGTTTCCTCACACAGTCCAAAGATATGCAGGTTAGGTCAACCATAGGTGTGAGTGTGTGTGTCTATGTTGGCCCTGTGGTGGACTGGTGACCTGCCCAGGGTGTACCCTGCCTCTCGCTTGATTGAAGTCACATAAAATGGTGGTTAGTGACAGTCCCAAGGTGTTCGCTAATAACTAGGTTTTGAATAGGTTTTGAAGAGGCAAACTGCTGATGAATTGTTGGTTTCCTGATTAGAAAACTCCAAAACTATGGAAAAAAAGAGTTCATTGCCTTAACCTGCACTGATGATATTTGGCTGCAGAGAGGGCATTTTGTAATGAAGTTCATGTTATGAATATATGCGCCTGTGTGCAGTAAGTCCAGTTTTAGCATATGACTGCTCTGGCCCAAGGCCGCAAACTTATGAAGTTCTGGTGTGTATCAGGGAGACATATGGGTACAAGAAACAGTTCAAACAAAAAATAGTAAAAGAAACTGTTACAAAGTTGACAAGGTGTTAAAAGGGGGCAACATGTGGCTGAGTGAGCTCTGCCTGTGATCAGAAGGTTGCCAGTTCAAACACAGCCTCAGCACGTCTGTGGGTCCATGCGCAAGGCCTATAACCCCCAGCTCCCTGGGCACTACTGCGGGTGCCTGCCCTTCACAGCCAGCTCACTCTTGCTTACAAATTGCAAATTGGGGGAAGCATAAAGAGAATTTCCCCACAGGGATCACTAAAGTATAAATTATTATTTATTTAAAAAATGCAGAGGATAAATGGTCATAGTCCTGGTCAACTAAGACTTCAAATAAGGCAGTAGAAGCAGTAAGAGGATCAGAATTAATGTAGTGAGATCCTCAGGATTAACATGCATGGCATTATGGTATAACGCAGCTTTGGTTTTGTTAGGTTAACTTTGTACACATTTAGGGTGAGGAATGTCTTTCCAGGTCTTGAAAATGGTATTTCTGCTAAATTCTACCAAATTAGCTGAAGGGCAACAGTGATGCTGACCAGTGTAGCACTTCGAGTGACAAAAAAAAGACCTCATATCACCCAATGGCTTAAGATACAATCACACTAGAGTTAAAAATATGTAGTGTCTGCAGAGTAAAGCGAAGACGGCATGAGCAGATAATGCAGTATGCCACTCTAGATTGGGTATACTATGGTATTTTCAGTCATGAATTATATTGTGGGGGAACGGCGATGCATTTGAAAATACCAAGATACGCGACAATCATGCTAGCTAACGATGTATTACAAACAAGAATTGACATAGTGGTGCAGTGGTTAGCACTGTTGCCTCTGGGACCTGGGTTCGAGTCTCCGCCTGGGTTTCATGTGTGTGGAGTTTGCATGTTCTCCCCATGTCGTCGTGGGGTTTCCTCCGGGTACTCCGGTTTCCCCCCACAGTCCAAAGACATGCTGAGGCTGATTGGAGTTTCTAAATTGCCCGTAGGTGTGCATGTGTGAGTGGTTGGTGTGTGTATGTGCCCAGATGTCCAGGGCTGTTCCCTGCCTCGTGCCCGTGGCTTCCGGGATAGGCTCCAGATCCCCCGCGACCCAGTAGGATAAGTGGGTTGGAAAATGGATGGATAGTTTGCAAGTATGCAGTAACAATAGAAAGTGATAATACACTGGTTATTTCTTGTCACAGCCGCACAAATGACTTCACGTCCATGTTTCTTTTAATTATAAAAAACTTTGTCATAATATAGCAAATGTGCATAAAATAAGTACCTTCCTCCATTTTGCAATTCAGTAAAAAGGGGAGTCAACCTCACCCACACCACACCAGACTGGTTTAGCAACAAATTCAGGGGTCAAGGTTATTTTAAAAATGATTCTTGAGCTGAGCAGGTAGAATGGATCTGAATGAGAGTTCAATGTTTTTTGTGCTAGTGTGACTGTACATTTAGTAGAGTGTTTCCTCTCTGGTCTAAACCTCTTCTCAGTATTACTACTACTAGAGACCTGAGGTCAGAGTAGTTTTAACAAGTATTTCAGGCTAGTGGTGGGTTGGGGAAATAGGTAATGTCTCGCATCTTTTGAATGATGGTGGCATGTGTGGGGTGGAAGGGCAGCCCGTCCACCTCCAAACCCAGGTTTGCTGTTTTGCCACTGCGGACACCATACTTCACCAAGATGGACAGGAAGCCCTCCTCCTAGCGGCAGAGAATTAGGGGAGAACAAGATGAGCTTGCATTTGGTCATTGCCAATGGCTATGCAACTCTGGAAGATGTCTGCTGCCCCGAGTGCAGTAGCGCTAACAACAGCTTTGCAAGTGTCAAACCTACCAACTGATACAGCTCAGTCTACGTAATGAGAAAGATACCATTTCTTTCTCATGACTGACTTTGTTATAGTATGCTAGTGCTGTGCTAGACATGGCAGCTCTGTGGTCACCATGCTCATTGCCCTTCGACATGAGGTTCAAGGACAGGGGGCCGTCATACCTTATCAACTGTAGGAAGGCTGGCTGCCCAGATCTCCTGCTGGTCAGGGGACGGCGGAGTCCCCAGACCCTTCCGGAGGTATCTCTCATGGACTGGACAGAGACTGAGGATGTACAGACCACAGGCTATCGCATATCCGCCCCAGTTTGACACACCTGGATCACCAGAAAGAAATACACAGAGGGAAAGCATGAGGCCATGATGCCCCCCCCCAGCCACCAAGTGTCTGTTTACTGTAGAAGCATAAGAAGGTTCAGTAGACCACGAGCCAAAGTCAATGAAACAATACACAAAAGTGTCGACCTGCCTAATATTGTGCCACCAAAATAGCTCTGATCAATTGAAGTATAGGCTCTACAAGACCTCTGAAGGTGAGGTCTGAAACCTTAGATACAGTTTCCATGTTATGCATATGGGTACACATATGCCAGGTCCGTGTAGCCTACACCAGGTCCGAGGAAACAGGGTAGGCCGAAAATGTACCAGGACTTAGGTCTACCTGCAGTGACGGCAAAGTCAGCGGCCACGTCGCAGGCGATGAGGTTCCCGTTTGGCATGTACGTCCTCACAGCGTCCTTCACCTTCCCCATGCCCAGCTCGTTGCCTCCGTCCCCTATCCCTGTGAGACCGACGGACCCCTTGTTAACAATGCCCATCACAGAAGAACCAAAGGCAATCCAAGTGCATACTAAAGACATAAATCAATAATACTTTGGAGTCAAGGTTTTGCTTGTGAAAAAGAGATAGACTAATGCGGCAGTAAGAAGTCTGATATCTATCTTTCCATCAATCCATCCAGATATAATTCCAGAAAAAACAAGAGACAAAAGAGGGGACACTGGAATGGAATGCCAGTATATTATAGTGCACATACTTCTGTTTTTAATCAGTTTCAGTTGATGGATAGCATCACAAATAAGCCGAAACAACCTCAATTTTGAAACAATTTTTTACTTTTGTCTAACACTGAATCATGAAATGCCATAGAGCACCAAATGTGGTAATGTTATTGTCATAGTTCTTATTATCTATTACTTCTAAAATGCTGCATAATTAAATAAATGCCTTTATTTAAATTGTGCTTCATATTTAGAGTTTTTCCTGTCTTATTAACGTTAAATTAATATTTTAGGTAAAGCAGTTGTCGTTAATTTGATATTTTTCTGCTTTAAAAAGTCGATCTAATACCACCCATATCGATCAACCTCTTCACGAACAGTAACTATTAAGGAAAAACGCAAACTTACGTTGCTAATAAAGGTCCGTTTATAAGACAGTCGGCATATTTTTCCGTGCAGCACAATATCAGAGGACATTTTATGTGTTTCTATACCTGTGGTGCTAATCCCTGGGATGGAGCTGGCTGTTACAAAGAGGTCATCTATAGGGTCCACCAGGTGCTTGATGTTTATCCCCCTCATGTTGTAATAGTTCCCATCTGCTGCTCTGCCACTACGTTCTATCGCCACCAAGTGGTCAAACCTGAAAATAGCAGCAATTACAAAATAAAAAAGGAACAAAGGTTTTTCTTTTGTAGTTAACACCATGTAGCACCAGAGAACAATATTACTAATTTCTGAAGGATAAGAACTGTTTGTTTATTTTAGTCGATAAAATGAGCAAAGAACTTTAACATTAACTCATGCAAAAAGTTTAACTGGTGTTATGATTGGACTTGTTGCCGCAAAGCTAGTATGACTGGCAGTGATCCTGCAGTCGTTAGACCTTGTCGAGCAGACCTGGGCTTCACAGGGTCCCCGTCGTGGCACAGGAAGTGGACTGCAGACTCTGAAGATGTCTTTTGGAAGCTGAGTAGAGGTACTTCAGTCTTTATTATACCTGGACAGTGACCCCAGTGTTATACAAAGAAGTGTGTGTTCACATTATTTATTATATATTAATTACTTTATAGCTAAAGTCAATAAACACTGCTGCTGTTCTTTCTACTATATAACCTGATCTGTTCATGATTTAAAGTCAAGTGCCATAGTCCACTTGATCAAATACAGTGGTACCTCGGTTCTCAAACTCACTAGAACTCGAATTTCTTGAAAATCTAACAAACCTGTTTGACCTAGAACTTGATCTGAATATCAGAAACCGTGAACGCTGACCTAATATAAATTATACACGCCAGGAAATGAGTCATACTGCAATGCAATTCTTACTTGAATGCCTTCTTCACAGACTGGACAATTAACCAAATAAAGCAGCGTAACATTACAGTAACTAACAATAAATAAACCACTAACTTGCGTGTGCTATTAGAACATTTATGATATTTATTTAAACTTTATTTTACCAGGTAAATTAACTGAAAACCAGTACTCACTGCTTTACATGATATTCGGGAGAAATAGCAGATTACACATCCGAACTGCCTGGGATACAAACATCATGCTAGTAACTAAACTCTTCAGCCGATAAGGTCATAGGTGTGTCGTCACGGAGGCGGTTCCAGTTTGTGCAGCCGGGTGAGAGGTCGCAATGCATCTAACCATAATGTATTGCGTCAGGATCAGAATGCGTTGCTTTAATCCAGCGCTGTAAGCAAGTGGAACGCACTCAAAGACCGGACTGGGGAAACAAACTGAAACGCGGACTTAATACAGAGGAATAATGACAACAAGCAGAAACAGCTGATCACATGGGGATCCCACACGAGGTTATAACAAGGCACACGGAAGCAGCGGATGATCGGGGCAGGACAGGGGTAATGTTGGGATAAGATCTTTATCGTTTTGGAAGCCATTAAGAAAAAAATGCTCTTCTTGTTCTATCCTGTTCATTTTGTGTTTAAATGCTTAAAAAAGCATATTTAGGTGTAATTTTGGGGGGGCAATTAATTGGTTTTCCATTATTTCTTATGGGAAAAATCCGATCAGAACTCAAACTTTTTAGGATTCGATCCGGAGCCCGGAACGGATTAAGTTCAAGAACCGAGGTACCACTGTATTATACTTCCCTTTTTGATAGAAAACAGCTACATAGGAACAGTATTCAAAGGTTTTCAAATCCCTAACAATTTCATGATAATTAATAGTATAGAGGAGAGAGAAGGTGTCACTAAATACACTGTTTCTTACATCCCATGATGAAAGACAGCAATGCTCCTATTTTTAGCCCTGCTGTACTAAAATGTTTGAAGAAATATATAAAATTACCACAACCCTATAAACAGTTGCAGGAGAGAGATGGATGGATATAATGTATATCAAAAACAAAGACAAGATGTTCCCATTTAGGAGGACTAATTATCTGGGAATGCTGCAGATAAATATTTATGGCCTGATCACCGCCTAAGCAGGTGTGCTTCACCAACACCAGAACTTCACCCCAGTATCCTCCTCCTCACCCTTCTTCATGGCATCCTCCATGATTCCTCGGTGCATGTCCAGGGCACGCTGGTCTGTTAAGATGGCCACGTGCTTCCCGAGGGCCTGCAGCATGGCTACCATGGCCACAGCGCCAGGGGGGCCGTCCGTCTCCTCGGGGGGGTCGTGTTGGAAGTGGGTAGGAAAGCCGGTGGTGATGAGCACAGAGGAGGCGTGAGACAAGGACAAGCAGGACTTCAGGAGCTCATCCTGGACGAAGAGGGCCTGGATACCCCTCTGTCCTGGAGCAGAGCAGAGCATTGGTACAAGGAAAACACAGACTCAGGTCTTTTTCCTCATTTCTCCAATCTCACGTGGGGGCAGCGTGTGGCTCAGTGGGCCAAGCCCTGTAATCAGGTTGCCGGTTCAAACCCAGCCTCAGCACATCTGCGGGTCCTTGAGCAAGGCCTTTAACCCCCAGCGCCCTGGGCGCCCCAACAGTTGGCTGCCCTTCATGGACAGCTTACTCTACAAAGAGCAAGAACAGTTTATCCTATTTTTGTCTATGGACAGCATATAGGTGTGTCAGCGTTACCACTATGAGAGAGAACCTGACTTACATTGATACCTGTTAATATAAACTATATGGACAAGTATTGGGACACATCTCTTAATCACTGAATTCAGGTGATTCATTCAGACCCATTGCCACAGGTGTATAAAATCATGCAGTCAGGCTTACAAACATTTGTGAAAGAATGAGTTGTTCTGAAGAGGACAATGAATTCATGTATGATACTGTCATAGGATGCTGCCTTTGCAATAAGTCAGTTTGTAAAATCCATGATTGATATTCCATGGTCTGTATGGAGTATTATTGCAAAGTGGAAGTGTTTAGGAACAACAGAAGCTCAGGCTCGAAGTGGCATAGCATGTAAAATAACAGTTTATAGGCATTTAGTGCATAAAAGTCACTGGTTCTGTTGACTCAAGTGCAGAGTTCAAATGTTTCTCTGGCTTGACCCCAGTACACCAGGAGCTTCATGGAATGGACTTATCTGGGCAAAAATGCAAGCCTCACATCACCAAGCACAATGCCGAGCGCTGGATGCAGTGGTCACTGGACTCTCCAGCAGTGGAAGTGTGTTCCGTGGAGGGACACTTCTCTGCAACTGGCAGTCTGATGGACAAGTCTGGGTTTGGCGGATGCCAGGAGAACATTACCTGCCTGACTGCACTGGGCCAACTGTAAGCTATTTAGCACAATTCTATGTTCTTAACTTTGTAGGAATAGTTTAGAGAAGGCCATTTTCTGTTCCAGCATGACTGTGCCCCAGTACACAAAGCAAGGTCCATAAAGACAAGGTTGGGTGAGTTTAGAGTGGTATAACTTGACTGGCTCCTACTGAGCCCTGACCTCAACCCCATCAAATATCTCTGAGATGAACTAGAATGGATATTGTGAGCCAGGCCTTCATGTCCAACATCAGTGCCTGACCTCACAAATGCTCTTCTGGATGAATGGGCAAAAATTCCCACATACACACTCCTAAATCTTGTGGAAAGTCTTCCCAGAAGAGTGTTATAGCTGCAAAGGTTGGGACCAACTCCATACTGATGCCTATAAACTTAGAATACGGTGTCATAAAAATTTATGTAGGTGTAATGGCCAGGTGTCCCAATACTTTTGTCATAGTGTTCATACTTCTAGTTTTCTGTATCAAAACAAAAGGGAAGTGACACACGTCTAGATGTGTGTAAAGGCTATTTAATTCAGTATTCTATGTTTAATCATTGCATTGTATTGAGAATGTTTGTGTTTTATGTTTGTATTTGCTCTTCTTGTGAGATCCAGGGGACTGCAGATTAAATAACTAACCTTTAGTCCCTGTCAAATAAAACAAAAAAAAAAACAATTGAACAAACCAATTCTAGATATACAAACAACTGACTGACATGGATGAAATACTTTTTGGGTTTTTGCTTTTATGCACCATCCATCCATCTATCTTATCCCGCTTATCTGAGGTTGGGTTGCGGGGGCAGCAGTCTCAGTAGGGAAACTCAAACTTCCCTCTCCCCGGGCACTTTATCCAGCTCCGCTGGGGGAATCCCGAGGCGTTCCCAGGTCAGCCAAGAGACATAGTCCCTCCAGCGTGTCCTGGGTCTTCCCTGGGGTCTCCTACCAGTGGGACATGCCCGGAACACCTCACCAGGGAGGGGTCCAGGAGGCATCCTTATCAGATGCCCAAGCCACCTCATCTGGCTCCTCTCGACGCAGAGGAGCAGCGGCTCTACTCTGAGTCCCTCCCGAATGGCCGAGCTCCTCACCCTCTCTCTAAGGGAGAGCCCAGCCACCCGGCGGAGAAAACTCATTTCGGCCGCTTGTACTCGCGATCTTGTTCTTTCGGTCACTACCCACAGCTCGTGACCATAGGTGAAGGTAGGAACGTAGATCGACTGGTAAATCGAGAGCTT
>JABFEA020000029.1:11342092-11354935 GCA_019775915.2 Cyphomyrus plagiostoma
AATGTGTGTGTGTGTGTGTTTCTAAGTATTTTCTTACAGTAGCAGATATGTTTTATATTTATATTGTATGTATGAAGATTGCTTTAGTGTGAGTGGTGTCTGAGTTTGGATTTCATGCTGATATTTATGCTCGGTGCCAAAGCCGAATTTGCTGTACTCCGCTTCACTATGCAGCCCAGTGCCTTTTGACCTTTCCCCTGGTGAGCTGAAGTCCTTTAGCCAGGAACTCATTGTCCCGACTGGACCTTGAACTGGGAGGTTCGTCTGGACTGGTTTGTGCTTGTGTTGCCGTCACAAAGCCCACATCTTTCCTCTTCCCTTATAATACACACACAGATAATGACAAGGCCAGAACCCTTCGGGGACAGTCAGCACTGTCTGGACCCAAAGTGGGCTGTGCTATGTGTTCTCCTCTCTTTAGGATCAAACAAACACTCTGAGTGATGCGTCACACTGGATTTTACTTTTGATGAGATCTTTTGAGGCCTTGTGGTGTTTTTGTTCTTATTTGAATCATTCCTCATTATCTGTTTCACTGAATCCTTGGCTGCCTGAAGTCCTCATTATGCCTTTTTGGAGCAATTTCCCAGTTTATCTATTTATTTTATTTATTTTTGGCATCAGATTTTGGCCATTTTCATGGGAGCTAACAGTTCCATTCGAAACATGACCCATCTGTGTGACTGCACACATCGAACTTGACTGCTGACTTACTATTGTATATTTATTTATTTTCTCATTTCACTTTTCCTTTTGTCTGGTACTGAATCATCTTTTGTCCAATGTTGAATAGCTGTATGTGCCAGTAATGCTTCATGGAGATGGCTTTTCTGGGAACGTGAAATGACCTTTCCAATGTTGCCTTTCTTAAGAGGTGGGTGTAGCACCTAGGACCATGCATACTTTATCCCCACTGGGATAGCATAGAAGGCCAGGATGGATAAATTGGGTCTTTAGATGCCTGTTTAGTCTATGTGAGCTGGGCTTATCAGGATATCTTGTGGAGTAACACACATTCATGATGGTTTCATTGTTTTGTCCCAGATCCTGGCAATTAAACAGGAGCCAGTGTTGTTACTGAACTTGTATTGTTTATTGGGATGTTTCCTGTTTTTCTTAGAGCTAATAATGTCAATGTAGTATCTGATCTTTCCTTGATAAAATTTTCATCGTCATGTCCAAATGTTCCCGAGCTGAATGTTTACCTCCTGAATACTCTAACATCGTAGTGTTTGACTGTGAAAACCCCTCGAGTATAGGGTTTTTTAATTAGGTGCATGGCTGTGGGTATTTCTGTCGCTGTTAGCCGTTCGTATGCTGTCAGTGGCGGGTTTGACAGAGCGGCCTGCCATTTACCATACATTTCACAAATTCATCGTCCTGATATGGGGAATCGGCAGGCATCTACCTGCCTCTTAACAGCCAACAGGGGACCATGTTCAGAGTGTCATTTGACGTCTGCAGGTGAAGCATCTCATTTGCATGGCTCCTTGCCACCTTATCTGTGTCCTTAGACTTGATCAGACTCGCTATATCTGCTACTGTCAGCATCCGTCTGATTATGAGGTTACTCTGCAAATATCTCAGCCATGTCTGTTGGCTACAGACCAAGCTTTGGTTTCGTGCTTCGTCAGTGTTTTTATCGCCGCTTTGCAGTGTTTTGTCATTGTTTCGTTGTTTCTTTTTTGTAAATGCAGATTGGCAAAAGTAGCACTGCATTGGTTGTTTCATTTTGCTTGTATTGCATGCTGTGTTGTGCATTACGTTCCTTGTTGATGGTTCCTAGCTTGATTTATCATACAAATCAGCTGGTGGTGAAGAAGCCAATTAGAGCAAGTCGCACATGCAGGGCCTTCGAACGATTGCAGCACTTTGTCAGTTATAACTACCTATCGATTTTCAAGAAAAAAACTCAAATACACTTCTGAGTTACAGAAATTTTGCGAAGTGCTTTATTGGGAAATTTTAAAAAGCAGCGTTTCAGAATGACCTTTTTCAGCTTGCTAAGCATTGAGTCAGGGGCCTAATGATGGTGGAAGGTGTGAGATTTATTTGAACCTGAGCAAACTGATGCCGGGCTGCCAACTGTTACGGCAAATCTATATTATTCCATTATAAGTCTAAAATTATTGACATCAAAAGCATTGAGGTAGTTTGCAAACCCTATAGACTATTTACAAGGTAATAAATCTGCTACAGACATGTAAATGTGCGATCATGCGTGTGCAGACTTGTCTCGAATTGAAAATCTCATGCCAGCCAGCTGACCAAAGTTGGCAGCCCTGCTGATGTGGTGGTTGTTTTGTTGTGCAAAGATGGGAAATGTTGCCCAGCATCTGGAAGCCAGTTCACAGTAGTGATCCTAGTGGAGAGAGGTGCTGTGCTTATTCGTTCTTGTGAGCTCTGGGCTTGGGAAAGAACATGCCACAACTGTTTTCAGGTTGGCGACCAGCCAACGACTGAACTCAGGCTTGCAAGAGCAAACTGCATCTCCCTTCCGGTTGCTCTTATCTTCTCCCCACTTCCTTTTTCACGCGGAACCAGCGGTAATACCGACTTCAGGTCCTGCCAGTGAAATTGGCAGTGTGGCTCTCTACTGTTATGCTATTGCTTTAGGCCTAATTAGGGTCACCACTTAACACCTGTCAGGAGGGACACTGTGAGCTATGACAGGGTTTGTGAACTAGCATTTCAGGCGTTCCAAGTAAAAGGACCCGGATTTCATTTAAGCACCGAGTTCTTGCTGTGTGCTGATTGGTCAGTCTCCTGTGATCATGCATGTGTTATTAATGGTAATGGGGAAACAGGTGTGTGGTTTTTCAATCAAGGAAACAGACCAGTAATACTACTGTTAATAGTACTGTTTTGTTTCAGCTCGTTATTAAAATATTGATCAATGGAGCTCTTGACTGAATGACTAAAATCTCATTAAATGTAATGCTTGAGACATTTCTGTTGATTTGTTACTTGTCTGAGTCTTGTTTATGTCATTGGCTCCAATGAATTAATAATGTGTTTCACGCTTTAAAATGTCTTGTACTAGTATGTAAGTCATGGTGCGTTTTACTGCAGCCTGAAGAGCACCTGATATCTGGGGTGTGAATCATGTCATCAGTTACTTTGGGGGGGGGGGCATGTAGTGAATCAGGCTTACTTGCAATATGGCAACCTGTCATAAGGGGACAATAAACATGAATGAATTAGTAAACAGACAAACATAAAGCAAACTCCCCTTAGTTTTGGAAACTTTTCAAAACAAAGCAATAGTTGTTAAAGATGGCTCACCCATGCATAGACATCTTCCTTAAATGATGAAACCACCTGCTACTCTTCTAAAAGTTTGCTCTGTCTAGAACCTGGTGAAGTTGGTCCTTATGGGAATATTTTGACCAGGTACCATATTTCAGCTCATGCATGAAATATTAACTGCTACACAGCATGTAAGCAGAAGGAAAATTGTGGCGCGTGCGTGCGTGCGTGCGTGCGTGCGTGCGTGTGTGTGTGTGTGTGTGTGTGTGCGTGTGTGTGTGTGTGTGTGCGTGTGTGTGTGCGTGTATGTGTGTTTGGTTTGGTTTGTTTGAGAGCCTCTATTTCTTCTGCTTTTTTGCAGATATCGCTTGGGGGGGCAGGGAGTACACAGTGTGCAGGGAGCTCAGCCCTGTGTTGTGGTTGAAGGGCATTTTAATCAGCATTAATCATATCTTTCAAACATCAGAGTACGCTGCTGATGGCAGCAGTAGCCGCACATTTATAGTTGCAAATTGCTTATTTTATTATCATTCTTTAATAGTTGGACATGAAAAGCAGATAAACCACAATCAAAAGCTAAGTGTGGAGTTTCCTGTGAGGTTGGGACATTTTTTTTATAAGCACATGTTGGGTGTTATAAGACCTGTGGACTGCAAAATGTACGATTTAAGGTGCTTTCGGTCTATGGCAGCTCCTTTGGAAATGTGTTCAGAATTGCTGGTCAACAGCTAACTGCAGTCCTACATGAAGTAGCGGATTGATCGAAATTTGTGCGCATCGCTGATATAAAAGGCTAGTTAAATATACAGAAATGGTTTATCTCTCTCAGCTGATGGGTTGCAACCTGAAAGTGGGTCACGAGACCAATTTCAGTGGGTTGCAGAGTGTGTGGTCGACACGTCGTACTGCCTGCACACCTCCCCCCAACAATATTATTTTTGTATATTATTGCTGTATATTGTTCTCTTGTTTTTCTCGTTTGAGTTGTGAATTAATGACCAGGGGAAAATGTGGGTCCTGTGGCGAAACCAAATGTAAACCTCTGATCTCAGACATACATTCAAGACATGTCTTCACCTCCACTGTCATAAAGGATTTTGGGGCGCATGTGATGGGAGACGGTTAGTTTTTGCCTCAAGCTCTGACTGTTGGCCCCGTCTTCTCTTCACAGCCAACCTAACCGGCCACGTGGAGAAGGTTGGGATTGAGAATTTCGAGCTGCTTAAGGTGCTCGGCACCGGAGGTGAGCTACTAAAAGCAGGAAATGATGTAATTGCACAAAAGAATGTGACTGGTTATGTGATGTTCTGTGTTGACCGTCTATCAGGCTTTCTTATATTAGGCTTATGAAGGTTTTTTTTGTTGAGAAATAGTTTAGACAATGTGTCATGATATCCAGAGAGCATCCCGGTATTAACAACCGGTCAGTGATTCCCATTACACTTACTTTATTATATTGTACAGTACATATTGTATTTACATATTGTATATCCTACATTCCTTGAACTGCACTCTTGCTCTTTATATACATTTATTGACCAGGCGTTCACATTGTATGTCATTGAGAGCCACTGACAAATTCTTTGTTTGTCTGGACATTCTTGGCTAACAAACCCAATTCTGATTCAGTTTCTGGTTGACATTCTCCCGGTCAGCCTATGGAAAGGTGTTCCTGGTGCGCAAGGTCAGCGGCCACGATGTGGGCCAGCTGTACGCTATGAAGGTGCTGAAGAAAGCCACCATCGTGCAGAAGGCCAAGACGAGGGAGCACACGCGCACCGAGCGGCAGGTCCTGGAGCACATCCGCCAGTCGCCCTTCCTCGTCACGCTGCACTACGCCTTCCAGACCGACACCCGGCTGCACCTCATCCTCGGTCTGTCTGCCTCTCGGCGTCACGCCTTTACGCCGATAAGTTCTCCATCGGTCTTCACAATGATAGTGTCTAGGCTTTGATTATATTTTGAATCTTTCAGAATGACATTAAATCATCGCAAACCGAATATCACATAATTTTTGGGATTGATGCATCTACAATGTAGCCTCGGCCTGCCGTCTTCCTGTGTATGTTTGTCGAAGTGGGACCTTAACCATTTATTATATTTAAGATACTGAGGTCCCTGTGTAATGAGGTGGGGACGCTGGCCTTAACTGCACGTGCCTTATTTTGGTGACCTTGGCTGGGCCATGTGCCATGTCACGTGGGGGTGTTTTTTTACAGCGGTTCAGTAGCATTTCATGCATCTGTTTATTGGTGGACGGGACTCCGTGTTGTATGTTCATGCCAGGCTGCCGTTGCAGATTACGTTAGTGGGGGTGAGCTGTTCACACACCTGGTGCAGAGGGTCCGCTTCAAGGAGCAGGAGGTCGCACTGTACAGCGGTGAGATCGTGCTGGCCTTGGAACACCTGCACCAGGTAAGGGCGGGGGGGAGCTCTGCCGTTGTATGGTTGTTAGATGCGAAAGTAACTGCGACAAACAACAGAAAGTACAAAATGCCTGCGTGTTCTGGTTTAACAGAGAAAAATGAGATATAAATGAGCCTGATTTGAAGTAATCCTCATATAGTAAAATAGTGCTGATATAAAAATGGTGACTTCCCAGTATTAGGAAGGCATTAAGCTGTCTTTGGGGTGCGAAGTGCTGCAGTGCTAGTTGAGACTTATCTCCTTCTGGACGGACCAGTCAGGTCTATTTATGAGTAGAAAAGTAATATGAGTGAAAACATTTACTTTAATCACTAATTGTTAGAATATTGTCCCAACAACAAAGAAAGCCAAAATATTCTAAGTTTACAAGTGTATATATTAATGCCTGCTTATCTACATCAATAGGAGTGAGAAGTGACATTTTCTGTTTACATTTACATGTATTTATTTAGCAGAAGTTTGTCTCCAAAGTGAAGTCCAAGTGAGACAGTTCAACATTTTATTTCACTATTCACTGATCTAATATTAGATGCAGCATAAAGTGTATTTATCTTTTTCCTCTTAACCCTGAATTCTGTCTCCTCCGGCTTCCGTTTACGCAATAAGAAATGAAACATGCCTTCAGTGGGAAAATTTAAAAGGTGCAATGACATCCTTCCAGAAAACACGGAGAGGTGTGTTGACATTTAAATGGTAGATGGTTCGTTTTGTTTGTGATATCTAGCTTTTCCACTACAGAGGTCCTTGAGTAAAGAAGGTGTAGGATCAGGTCAGAATCCTGTTTGCTGCTGGGAAAAGACTTAAATTTTTTTTACAAGATTACCGTCCTGTTTTACTAAGACTTGGTAATGAGCAATGTTTGGCGACACATTATTTTGGATGAAATTTTGTCTTTCATCCTTCCATTTGCTTATCTTCTTATTTCTCATCCTGGTGTGGTTCACAGGGGAGCTGTGGTCTATCACAATCAGCATAGGGCACTAGGCTGTGATTCACGCTGGATCAATGGTTGGCAATTTAGAGACACCAGTTAACCATATCTTTGAGCTGCATAAAGGTCTCAGCAGTCTTGCTAACTTGGGACGAATTGAATCATGGGTCTGTTCTCATTAGTGAGGATGATACTGATGCATCCTTAATATTTGAGGCGGAGCAAGAGTGACAAGCAGGGATTTTCACCATCCTCAATACTTCTGTTCTTGATAGTGGAACTGTACTGTGGCGATGAAAGATGATGTCAAACAAGCACTCAAGAACACAGGAGCCATCAAGTATGCATATTTAAGTATCCAGGGAGAACTTGTAAACTTCACACATACAGAATGGAAAAGGGATTCATTTCTGCAGCCATGGGGGTGAGAGGTACCCCCCACTCAGCTGCCACGATTTTCATGTCATATTTTTTAACATTGTTTACATTATACATATATAAGCATTTACTTTTACACGTATAAGCAGAACAATGTGCTAAATAATACGTAAATTTACCAGTGCATTTTATTTGAGATCAAAGATATAGACTGCTTAACTCAACCTCCCCATAAATTGTGTTACCATATTGTGCCAGTAGGTGGCAGTAAAATGCTTTATATAGTGTCTATATCTTTTATTTCAGAATGCTTAACCGGAGCTTCTGAATCTTGTTCACTTACATTTATTGAACATAATTAATTATGATAATGTTGTCCATTCTTAAAAATCTCCGTGGTGTCTGTTTATGATAACAGAAGCTCTATTTGCCAACTTACTTATTAGGCATTAGGCAGGATATTAGGCAGCTCGGTGCCTCTCAATCAGGGAGGGAAGTTACAGTTGCAGTTCCGCTCTTTGTGGGTACTGTTTGCATGTTCGGATGTTGCACGATGTGCTGCTAGCATAAAAATCAAATTCAGCATATATTTGTCATAAAACAATAACATTTTTCAGTTTCAACATTTGATGTGGAATGATGTGTGAATGGGGTCGTATTTAAAAATGTTACACATTTGCGTGTGCTTTTTGTGAAATGTTTGTTTGATATAAAACGGTTCGTGAACATCTGAAAGTTGGGAATCTGTACTCCGGAGGTGGAAATTCAAGTCCTGAAATCCAAACTTACTTTTTTTTTTCAACCAACTAGGATAAATATTCACAGTCACAGTTCCATTATCAACCTAAAATTAGCTACATCAAAAGCATTGCGGTAGTTTGCAGACCCTACAGACTATTTACAAGGTAATGAAACTGTAACGTATTCCATGTTATATTCCTTCTTCAGCTGGGTATTGTCTACCGAGATCTGAAACTGGAGAATATTTTACTGGATTCAAATGGCCACATTGTGCTAACAGACTTTGGCCTCAGCAAAGAGTTTGATGAGGTAAGTGGAAGCCAGATGCTTTGCCCAACAGGACCCGTGTAGATGAATCACATTGAGAATTATGTGTTACTGTAATGAGAAAAAATATGAGTTGTCATCTCTGATGGATTGTGTTGAAATATTTTCAAACACATTATGAACAATGTTTGCATTTTGCTTCATTGATACGTGAAATCTCTGTCAGCTGTAAATGAAAGGTTTATTTCCTTGCATGCTGTTTGGCTCCATTTGGATTGGTGTATTTAGATGATTCATAAAGCTTGATCAAGCTCTGCTCTCAGGCTCCTTTGCAACCTTGTCGGACAGAGCTAGAGTGTGTAAAACCAAGCACTGAGACCTGAGCCGTGAATATCACATGCTCAATAGAATATGCCCGTATATTCACAATTATTATTAAAAAGATGATATGCCTTTAGAATTCCGTAATAATTGTAGTCTAGAGTACTTATTATGATGATTAGTCTCATCAGGTCAGGCTGACCATAATATTTTTAATTCACAGACATGAGTTAAGGGATCTTTGTTCCGTGTGTGTGTGTGTGTGTGTGTGTGTGTGTGTGTGTGTTGTCATTTAGGTCAAGAGGACATACTCCATCTGTGGAACTATAGAGTATATGGCTCCTGAGATTGTGGAAGGGGGTGAAGCTGGCCATGACACGGTAAAAGTGGGCTGCTTCTCCAGCTCCTCTGCTGATCTAGTGCCTAATTGTTGTGGCTTGACTTGTCCTCTGCTGGCTGCTAGGCGGTGGACTGGTGGAGCCTGGGGGTGCTGATGTATGAGCTCATGACAGGGGGGTCTCCCTTCACCGTGGACGGACGTGAGAACTCTCACACAGATATTTCCAGGTAAGTAGAGAAACCCCAGCACATCTGCAAGGGTTCCATTCTGAAGATTGCCACAAGCGTGAAAATTCTCTAAAAATGCTCAGGCAACCTTAACCTCAATCCATAACAGTCTGCTAGCCTGAACAAACACAAAATATCTATTTATTATCAGTTTCTGAACAAACGGTACTGTACTATATACTTTGGACGTTAAAATGCCTTGTCATTTGTTATCTAGACATTTATATATTACAAAGACCATCTAAGGTATACCTCTGTATGTGGAAAGGCACTGCTGTTTCCACTGGGAGCACTACTGTATGCACTGGGAGCACTACTGTATGAACTGGGAGCACTACTGTATGCACAGGGAGCACTACTGTATGCACTGGGAGCAGTACGTCTCGGAATCATTATTAAAAAAGCAAAATTACCGGCACTGAAATTACAGGCATTCTTCACTAAACGTGCCTTTTAATTTTTCCTTCAGTCTGCATTCTCAGTATGTTTATCTCTGAATTGCCTCTTTTCTCAACTCACTAAGGAGGATACTAAAGAGAGACCCCCCCTTCCCGAGAGACATGGGATCCCCAGCCAAAGACATCATCCAAAGACTGCTCACCAAAGACCCCCAGAAAAGGCTGGGGGCTGCCGGTGCAGACAGTGTGAAGGGGCATCCTTTTTACCAGGTGGGGCTCATTTTTCAGTCTTTCTTACAACTGCACATTCTGCATTCTTGCATGGTGAAATGTTTATTTTATTGTACCAAATTTGAAACCACCAGTAAATGGTATGTTAGCATATGATTAGCCACTCTTAATGTGCCAAAAACTGTTACTGGTTTTTTAGGGCATTGGTCAGCTTTTCAATATACTGTAATAAACAATTTCCCTTGCAATAAGCTTTTTTTTTTATTAAGCTGATCATTTTTTAACCATTTACACCCTTGCTTTTATTAACACATGCTAATTATCCTCATGTGTTTTTCCTTACTTGGTTTTTGTTATCTTTTCCTCTGTTGTCCTTTGAAATTCTTTCCTTTTTCCCTGTTCCATGCACCTAGATGCATAATTTTCATTGGCCCATAAAGTTTTATTTGCATTTTATACTTTGTATTTATGGTCTTTCCATCGTGTTCCTTTTCATTTAACATTGTAGGGGTGATCAGGAAAAATTGTTGAAGAGTGTCAGTTATAGGGATACAGTGTTCGTCCTGCGTAATTTAGATTCCCACAAACACCAGTGCCAGTCAAATGTCTGGACACACATTTATTTGCACTATTCTCTACATCCACCTTTTGTAAACACTTGTCCTATTCAGGGTGACGGGGGGTCTGAGGCCTATATTATACATTAGTTTGTCTTTGTAGTTTGTTGTATGTACTTTTTGTCAATAAAACTCCCAGTATTCCCTCCCCCAGTGTGCTCTCCTTCAGGTCCGTGTCATAGACGGCGTAAAACGGCGAGTCCTAGACACAAATCCGTCTGTCATTTTCCAAACTTACGTGACTCTGTAGTCACATGGTTGTGTTTCTTTTCGACTTTGCCTTTATTTAGCTCCCTTAATATTAGCTATTTTTATATGAGCTCCCTTAATATTAGCTATCTTTATATTGCTTATTTTTCTATACATTTTCTTTACACTAGCTGTCTATATATCAATCTTTATATTAGCTACCTTTATACTAGCTATGTAACTCTGTATTGTCTTTATAGTAGCATCAGAAATGAGGATTTTGACAGGATCTCACTCAGGTGTTTGTCACTGCAGAAGATTAACTGGGAGGATCTGGCTGCTAAGAAAGTTCCGGCACCATTCAAGCCAGTTGTCCGGGACGAGCTGGATGTCAGCAACTTTGCGCTGGAATTCACAGGGATGGACGCCATGTACTCCCCTGCTGACCTGCCTCAGAGCTGCGACCGTATCTTCCAAGTGGGTGACATCACCACTCGTCTGTGGCTCTGCTGCCACAGAAGTAGGCCGTTGTGTGTGTGTGTGTGTGTGTGAGCAGATCGAACCATGGTCTCTAGGTCAGTCTGTAGAGGGCAGTGTGTACACAGTTTTGTTTCTACGTGTGCTTTAACTAGGAAACGCAGAGTTTTTCAGGCAGGTAATTTGAACCGGCAATTCATTTTCTATATATCAATAAATGCATGCGTTGGTGTCGGAATTGATGCAAATTGGTGTGTAATTATGTCATTGCGCGTATTGCACATGGGCATACGATGTGCGGCGTCCATTTTAATGAGGTCGCAGCCCCGTACTGTGACCTCCCGTCACCTGTAGATGCCGCCCAGCTCAGTGCCAAATCGGGCTCTGATTGCTTTTTCGCTCCTTGACTTCTGATCAATAGATCTGCCGTAGAGAAGCATCATGAAATGAAAGAGCGTGGTCCGCTGGAACCACAGAGTCTGACTTCATTATTTCTCCTGCGTTTGATTGCTGTACTTCACGCCGGCTTTTTTTTCTCTATTACGCCCCCTTACGCCGACATCCAAATATATATATATATATTTTTTGCGAACGTTGCAATTACAAGGAGGGCGTCCGCGATGGCAACTTTTCACACGGGCGCTCTCTCTCCGCCTTCACAAAGCCAGCCGACTGAATCGCGGCCCATCGCCGACTCAAAGCGGGCTAATCAGACGCTGAAGCGCGGCAATTAGGAGCATCTCCTCCTCCGCTGTGCCCCGCTTGCTCCCCGCAGCTGTCTAAAGGGGCCGGGGGGGGGGGCGTCACTGCCGCCCCCTGAATCAAAGGCCCGACATATACACACAGCTGGGAAAACACGGTGATGGGGAGCGTCAAAGGGAGGGCGGCATTGTAACCCCAGATGGACAGCGAATGCGGCCCTTTCAAGGCGCTGCGCGTGAAGCCGTCTCGAGGGGCCTGGCTAGCTCGCCTCATTAGCTCATTTCTTGGGACTTTTGTGAGCCTCCTTGTGTCACATGCTGTAGCTTTCGGGTGTTTTTCTTCCCCTGTTTCTTCTTGATAATCACGTAACTGTGTCACCATGATAAAATATAGGCCTTCCACTGAGAGCCTTAACTCTTTGCTTTATGGTGTCTGTGTCAAATTGTGTTAACGACATGAAATTATGTTGAATAATGAATTTTTAATTAGTGAGAAATTGGTCATGGAATGACAAATTGAATAACTATTAAGCCTAGGTGGGAAGAACATTCTTTGATGACACTTTTGACATGGTAGATGTTTATTACTCCAAAACAACATCAACTATTATAAACAACAGATGACTGAGCAGATTGGCTGCCGCTTCATGCTGGTGTCATGCAGCAAACTAGCTCATCTCCAGTTTCCCCTAATCTCCTTGCGCTGTCCCCCACAAAGGGCTACTCCTTCATGGCTCCCTCCATCCCCTTCAAGCACAACGCCGTTGTGGATGACCCGGCCCAGCCGCAGGAAGGCTTGGAACGACCCGGTTCTGCTGCTTTGGCGCGCAGTGCTATGATGAAGGTAAGGGGGGGGGTGCCGTAGGCCTAAGTTGTTCATGCAGATGTACTGTATTCAGTGCCCTTTACAAACTGTAGCCTAGTGAAACCGAACAACAAAGGGAGATATTAAGTTATCTAATATAGAGATAGCTAATATAAAGGTAGCTAAGAAAAGGATAGCTAATAATAGATAGTTAATATAAAGGTGGCCTATATAAAGGTAGCTAATAAAAAGCTAATATAAATGTAGCTTATATAAAGATAGCTCATAAACATAGCTAATAGCGAGATAGGTAATATGAAGACAGTTTGTCACGCTTCGCGGTCGGCGAGCGGAGAAGCAGAGGAGAGGAGCCGGGAAGTCGGGGTAAATGGGGATTTTAATGATGAAGACGGGATGGAAGGCACACCAGACAGCAAACATTAGCACGAACATCAATGACGGATCTGGGGGTAGACTGACTAAGACAAGGACTAAATACACAGGACACGCTGGCAGAAACAGGCATCAGGTGAGAACAATCAGG
>JABFEA020000029.1:11374546-11388331 GCA_019775915.2 Cyphomyrus plagiostoma
CCCCCCCACAGACACCCCCACCGCGTCTGATAATCCCCATGCTCTGCCACCTGGATCATTATAGACTCTGATCTGAAGACAGTAAAGGGAGGAATTAGCCAGGAACAGAATCCCTGCGACCCTGGGGACCCCAGACAAAGCCTGAGCTGCAGGGGCCCCTGCCCCCCTAAAGCCGGCCATATGTCCCAGACAAAACCGCCACAATGGGCAACATAAAGGCGACAAAGTGGGCGGGTCTGCATGCATGTGTGTGGCGGCCCAGGGCGGCGGGGCCTGGCAATGGAGAATATGGAATAGCAGGGGGAGGAATCAGGGATACACCGACTTCTCCAGTCATTTTCCACCTTTTCCTCCATTTTTTGGGCTGGTTTCTTGCACAGTTAGTATTGTGGGAACAGCTGTGACATCAGTGACTTTTTAAGCATCACTTGCACATAACAAACGGTAGAACCGCAGTACTCTATACCTCACACACTTTCATTTTAGATTTTTGACAAACTACTGTTCTTCCACCATAAGCTGCTTATAGTCAAACCCACTGCACAGCACTAGGTGAGAGTTGTTGTATTTGTACAACATATTTATCTATTTATTAATTGTAAAGATGTTTACAAACAAATGCTATTTCGTTTCATTGTATGTTTGTATATTTTGAAATTACAAGACAAGTGTGACTTGACTGGACCGATATGTAAACACGAACATATATATTTTCCCTCCTGAATCTAACTAGGCGATAATAGGCGATGTTTGGAGTTTCAAGTATCTGGCGGACAGTAATGGCTGCGAGGATTTACATGCTATTGTGTTGTCTTTCTCCCTGTTTGCCCTGCCCTCTCCCTTTGTGAGTAATGGGCTCCACGTAGCCTCCCTGGTGGGCCTCAGCAAAGCAGCCCTTTGTGTGTGGAGTGGGACACACACACACACCCCCCTCCCCCCCACCAGAGTGCACTACTGTACGAGAGAGGGGGGCTGGGGGCTGGGGGCTCTGGGCCAATTATATCACTTACTAATGGAGCGGGAAAACAAGGATGAAAGAGGGAGTAAGTGGGGGGTGGTGGTGGGGGGGTTGATATCTTAGATTGGCTCCCACTGGATCTTTCCATGGACTACTCCTTATTGTGAGCTTGGCTAAATCAAAATCTATCTATCTATCTATCTATCTATCTATCTATCTATCTATCTATCTATCTTTTTACTATGTGTACTTCATCTGTTTGGTACTACATGTATGTTTCTCTGTGTGCTACATTGACCCAGAAGAATTTCCCCCTGGGATCAGTTCATCTTAATCTTAATCTTAATCTTAATTGCTGCTTTTAAAAAGATATGAGGATGGTTAAACAAGGCTGTGCTTCTTCATTTGGGTGCCCGAGTTCATGCTTTGCTAATGTCTTCCTTCGGGCAGCGTCTTCACTGGTTGTGCATGTGATAGATCCCCTTATCCTCCCCTTGTGTCTCTTGTCTCCCTTGGGCCCTTTTGGGGAGTGAGGAATGGGGGAGTGCTTGAGGGGGGTGGGGGCTATGGCTCCTTGTAGACATACATTGCTGTGTCCTTGCATGCCGTACACCAGGTAGCTGCAAGGACACAGCAGTGCCATCCTTGCAGTTCCCCGTGTCACGGGCCTGAGATGGGTGAGAACTGGTGTCTTGGGGAGTAGTTTCCTATTGTCCCCCCCCCCATTAAGATCCCGCTGTCCCGGCTGTCTGCCTCAGAGAGTTTCGGTAAGGTCTCCGTCCTGCCCTGCACAAAGGATTATGGTAAAAAGCACTGACCAACCAATCCGAGTTTCTGATGCTCATTTGCATTTGTATTACCGTGGTGCGGCTCGTCTTCAAGCAGGTTCTCATTCTCTCTGACGGGATATAATGTTCGTTATTCAGACGCTCCGTGTGCATGACCAGGGTTTCAGTTCATCCCACATATCGCTGATTAGCATGTGGCAGGGAGCATGTGTGTATACTGAATATGATTATCCTATTCAGTAGCTTCTAATTTCTCCCCATGGGGATCAATAATGTTCCATCTTACCTATTTTATCTTCCTCAGAAATAGAACACATTTTAACATCCGAGCATATGCAAATTAATAACGATAAAATAACAACAAGAGTTTCTTTTGTTCTGAAAAAAGTTACTGGTTACTGTGTTGCATGACTGGAAGGATGCCGCTTCAGTTCCTAATTTCTCCTCCTGGGCACCACAGTCATTCTGTGTATTCGCTGAATTTTACCACCATCTCACCTAATTAATTAATTAACTTGAGTATTTATGTAATTCACTTGAGTATTTTGAGTAAGTATTTAATAGCCAAGCCTCATCAAGTTGCTTTTAAAAATACATGGAGACGTTAGATGTTTACTGCAGGCATCGAGCCGGTTTTGAAATGGCTTTGAGAGACGTTGACAGACAAAATATCATAGATTTACACCAACATGAAGATCATTTGAACATCATTCTCTTTGACCACCTAAGACTTCTGCATGGTACTTTACATAATTTTTGAGAGTACAGAAAAACAACAACAACACAACAATAAGCTTTAAGTGTCCGTCTAAGACTATGAACCCTTCAGCAAGGGCGTCTCCTCATAAAGAGTGTTTCTATGCTAGAAGTGGGTGGTCAAAGAGTCTGTCACCAAGGAGCGGTAGTCTAGGACCATGGGATGGGTCTTGCTGTCAAGTCGTAGATGGATGTATGATGGGGGGGTAGTAAGGGTGGGATCCTCCCTGTTTTTCATGATAGTTGGGTAGGCGTTGCCTTGACAAGAGGTATTTAGAGGGTTGTAATTATAAAGCTGGACGTGCTCATTCAGTAGTGAAATGAAAATCCACAACACTGTGAAAACCAACATCAATAAAAGGTGCAAACTTCACAAATTAGCTAAAGGCCGCCCCTTTTTGCTCACAAGGACTTTGTACTCATTCTATGCTAAAAAAAAATGAATCGGCACTTAATATCCTTGGAAGTTATGCAGAGTTTTTGACTCCTGGTGATTGGTGAAAATCCTATGCCTGTCAGAAACAGTAGAGGTGAGTCCCTGAGCTGAATTTAAAGGTCAGACTGGAACTGGAAGCGGAGAAGCACGTTTACGAAAAGCCAAGTGTTAGTTTTTGAAAAAATATTCAGTCCATGCGTATTCAGTTCTTCGAAAAAAGAATATAGATATTGCAGTACAAATATATACACACATGCACACTTTTTGTTCATAAAATATAAAACAGTGATATCTGACTATAATGTGTTTTTTGCCTATACCACAATTACGCTACCAACTAAATAGTGGAACCAAATAGAAGTGAAAATAAAGAAAATTATTTGGGCAAAATCCTTATATGTAATCAATTCTTTTGGTTTCGGAAATATACCAAAAGATACATAAATGTTTATCAAATATAAACTAAAATATAAATTTAAACCAACAAGATTAAACCAATATATTAATTTTTTATGTAGTCTAACACTGTTTCAAATATATTTGTTATAACATTTTATTGTGGTTACAATACAGTTAATAATAAAAATTATGTATACACAATAGAACCGTTCCAATGAAATATACACATATCCAACAGTAACTGCTTAATATTATAGCAATGAACATTATGTATATATCAAATATATACTGTATGTACACAGCTTGCTGTACATGTACATTGGTGTACATAAACCTAAAACCTAAAATGGAAATCAAAAGTAAAAATATAATCTAGATTAAATGTGTATAAGACAGTAAACACTGACAATAAACAAACCTGAATGTTAAATAGGCAGTTTCTATAAAGGACATAACTACAAACTGAGAACAATGTCTTGACATGATGATCTATCTTATGTGCTTTTAATCTTGTTGTTCTAAGCTCTTAGAATTCATATTAAACAATAAACCCAAAATAATATTTTCATTGGAGAAGTATTACAGAGATGATCCAGATATTCTAGACATTGTTTCTGAGTATCTATTTTCCTCCAATATGGCCCGTCCAATCAGAGGTCACAGTGAGCCTCCACAGCATTCAAATGATGCATATATTGCAGTGTTTGCCAACCGGATCCTTGGCGACCGACAGCCAGTCCACGTTTTTGCTCCCTCCGAAGCTCCCTGTTGTACAACCCACATTTTTGCTCCCTCCCAGCTCCCGGTAGGAGCTGGGAGGGAGCAAAAACATGGACTGTCTGTGGGTCCCCAAGGAGTGTATTAGGAAACACTGGTATATTGTCACCAAGGTATGGGTCTGTTTATAAAAACCCATCCTCTTCATCTTCGTTGCCTATTTGTGCTACCTCAGCTGTGCCCCAGGCAGGATCAAAGGCCTGCTCTCTTAGCCCAGTCCATTTGCCTCCTGCCTCATTTCACACTCCACTTTCATTTTGGATAGACAAAGTAATTCTCTTCTCATGGCAGATGGGAGTAAGCATGCATGTCCTGTCAAGTGGGTAGCTTTATCTTTAATGTTCATTGCTTTTTCTGTTTGCATCTCTCACTGGATGCATGCAGTGGGTGCTTCCAATTCAGCTCAGATGCACAGGGTAATGAACCAAATGGCATGCAAGAAATTGTGTGCTTTTTCTTTTCTTTTGCCTCAGCCCTTGAGATGAGATTTCTGGTGACTGCTTAGTGAGGAGCTACACTTCCTAAGCCCAAGCGTTTCTTATTATTTCCTGACTTGTGGATTGCTGCACTCGGAAGTGGCGCCAGCTCGATGGGAGGGAACGCACTTTTAAAACAAATCTGGGGCAGGAAAACGCGAGTGGAGCAAGCGCAGCGCTGTCATTTCATTATCGGCCCAGCAGGTGGAGTAATTGCACAGCAGACAAGCACATTTTCAGGACGTTTTTTTCTCCCTGAATTTTCTTGATGAGTACTAACCAAACAACTCCACACACAAGTTTTATAGGCAAATATCTATTTATTCTGTGCTTAGGTTCTCATTCTTCTAGCTTGCCTGTGAACAATACAAGCAATCCAGCTGTGATGAAATTGAGAAAAGGCAGTGAATGTAGTCTATTACTGGTGACAATGGGCAAATTATTTTTGATGAGCACAAATGCAATTGAATAAATTCACTCCCAGTTTAACAGAGGTGTGTGTTAAAATAAACAAGCAGATGAATGTATTAATGCACATCTACACTATAACATTATTCATTCATATTTATGTAGAAACCTGGTTCTAGGCAGTACTTTTGCCCATGTAGAATCAGAACCAGAATACTCTCATTATCTCAGAGGACATCGTTGGACTTGTACACATCACACATATTGTTAATACCAATTTGCAGAGTGTAATTTGTACTGATTTCCGCTGTTCTTCATACTTAAATGTATTTTTATTACTAATAGTGGATTATTTTTGTCACCAATTCTGCAGCAGTACTGCCAAGACAAATTCATAGTACACGCAGGTGTAGCTGTCCAATAAAGTGAATCCTGATTCTAATTCAGATTCTAATTGAACGAATCCACTTTGAATGAGCTCCCTGCCCTCGATTTGGCAGCGTGGTGCGCCGGCCCGCTAAAAGAGCAGCAAGGAGGCCTGCCTTGACCCTGTAAAGGAAGGTAATGAAGCGCCCTCCTCCCAGGGAGGGCGGGCAACAGGGGCGCTGCAGGGCATGTCTGCCTCCCCCCCGTCCCTTGAGACTCGTAACTCTTCCTGTACGCCTACCTTAAGAACTATCACTCTCCGTTGTGACATCAACTCTCCTTTTAATTATTCAAATTAATTAGCAGGCACTCACCTAAACTGCAGCTTACAGGTTACCTTTCAAACCGATTATTTTTTTTTCTTTTGCTGGAGCAATTCATGTTAAGCACCTTATTCAAGGCTGAAACACCTTTCAGCCGGTAAACACTTAAGCCGTCTCCTTCCCCTGCCTTTTAGATCACAACTGCACTGCCTTCATTTTCCTGTTGGTCTCCACATGTGTTACATTTAAGGAGGCAGGATTCTGTTCATTAACTGCTTTTATTTTGTAGCTTAGCAGTGCTTTTTTATCCAGAGCAGATTGCAGTTTTACTCATTTATAAAGCTCGGTTATTTTTCAGGACCAATTCACGTTAAGTACTTTTCTCACGGGGTTGCAGAGAATTGAGCAAGCCAGCTTCAGCTTGCAAGGTCCATTCTACCTGCCTCCCTTTTCTATTTCGTTGACAGGGCCAACAAAAATGTGCTTTCAATTAGCAGATGGTTGGCGACAAAGTCTGGATCCCATTCAGAGTAACCACATACTGGACTAATACTGGTATTGTGATGAAATTTTCACAGTGACAGTGAATTAAACGACCAGAATTATCTTCCACTTCTTTTAACTGTAAAGCCAGTAAGTCCTGTAGGTGATGACTTCATATAAAGGAGATTTTATTTTTAATCTTTGTGCCATGCTGATGCAGTTGTGTGGAACGGAGAAAATTAAGATATTAATCCTAAGCATTTGTCTGGGGTTACAAAGACCTAATTAGGTTTGACGTGTAGTTCTCTGTGCTGCCATTACACTACTACCATTGTGTTTCTATAGTAAAACTGGCTAGCAACTAGCAACAGGCTTTAACACATTCATAAGGTCTGTCTATAAATGTTCATGTTTATTGCTTTTGTTTTTTTCTTGAGCAGATAACATTATCCAGAATACCTTTGTCACATGTTCCAGTAGCCATAATCTCTCCATCCATCCATATTCTATGCTGCTTATGTAGTACTAGGTTCCAATAAGCCTTCCAGGTTGGATTTATGTGTCTTTCCATTATAATGACTAACTTGGACCTGGACATCGATCAAAAAGTGATGACAGTGGCCATTGTACAGTAGTTAAAATGGTTAGTTACTGAGGTGCTAATTAATCTGACGAAAAACTTAATTTGCTCAGGTAAATAGAGCAAAAAAATTCAACAAAAGAAAATTTCAAATGAAATTTTAAATTCACTAGTGAAGTGAATAAAATGAGTGTAGCTTAACTAGCCAGTTCCCTAAGTTAACAAAAAATTCGCACATTTTAACACACATTTTATTTCACATCTCCTTCACTGGATGCTCACATCTCGCCTATTGTGAAAGCCTCCTTATCCTACCTACACAGCATGAGCTCCTGCCTCCTCCAGCAGCTGCCGAATTCATCTCCAGTGATCTGCTCCACAGGCTCCAGCTTGGCCAGACCTCTGCATCCCAGCTCCACAACCCTAACTCAGACCTACCATCATTTCACATCTCCGCAACTTGAATTCCTATAGAGTTTAGGATCTCCATTAAGATCTGTAGTGCGGGGAAGCAGGATTTCTCAGTTAGCTGGGTTAACTTAAGATATTAGTCATAATTGTCCAATAGGAATGCTCTTTACCTAAAATCTTATTAGTCAATTTTGACTTCTAGCTTAAGTTAATCTAGCTAATTGGTAAATCTTGCTTTGTAGAGCATCTCCTTGCTCCACAGCTGCAAAGGAAAACCTTGCTCCCCTAACTCTCTGCTCCTATCAATCCTCTCGGTCTCTGCGATCTTCCGTCTCTGGACTCCTCACTGTTCCTCTACCTGAACTCCACCACTTTGGTGCACCGATGTTCTCCCCATCTGTGGGGTTCTCTTCCCCTGGATGACCCTTATTCCATTCTTTGAATATTGTTTTTATTTTATGCTTATTTTCTAATGTTTGTGACTGTCTGTGCTTTGTGTTACTTATATTTCCCTCACTTATTGAGGTTTCTATATAAAGTAGTTTTGTAGGGTGCAAAACTTGTGTTGTGCATGTGGTAATTCATGTACTGTACAATGTTGTGCAAAACATTCTACAGTAAATATGAAATATTCCCTGAATATAATGGCAAAGTGCTTCTGACCCTGACGTTTCCTGGAATGGAGGGGAAGAAGCCCTTTTGTTTGTTATGGTTCTCTTGCAATTTGTGACACAAAGGTCGGCAATAAAAAACAAGTCTTTATGAAATGCTGTGGTACTCTGTGTGACATACCGCGTCATCCGTCTCGTTCCAGCCCCATGTGTGCCACACCCACCTCGTTACCTCTTGTGATTCCCGATTGTTTCCACCCGTGTGGCGCCGCCGCACGCCGGTCCCGTGATTTGTCTTGTTTGTATTTAAGTCTGCGCCAGCGTCTGTTCCGGCAGACGCGGCATAAACGTGTTTATGTTCATGGTGTGCATTAAACTCCTGTTTCGTTTCATCCGCTTGCCTGGTCGTTCCTATGTCTGCCCTTCACGCACTCCCGGACCGTCACACTCTGAATTGCTCAAGTAAAAGAGTATTATCACTAATTATGGTTAAAGTTTTGTCTTCTTAAATAAAGTTTTATTCTGGTATGTTTTTATAAGTTGCAAGATGTTCTCGTGGTTTTCTTAGCACAAGGCCAGAATTAAGGTTGCACTAGCCTTGGGATGCCCTCAGTGAAGCAGTGAATGGATGCATTTATGGAAAATCTGTGCTATAGCTTTTGTCCTTTGGTCTACTCTGGAAGAATGTCAACGAGGAGAAAACCAGCAGGAAGTGAAAGGTACTGAGGGGGACGAAGGTAAGACGACGCATCATAAAAGCTCCTTCACCTTTCACCAGCTCCGCCATGTCTGCTCGGGTGCGACTGTCACCTTCGTGCTTTCAAAGTCACACATGCTCATCTCTGCTTCTCTTGTCCTTTCCTTTGTGGTCAAGAATGCCACTCAGAGCACACATGAGGAAAGCGTCGCATTTGTGACCAGCAGCAAAACTCTCGTAATAATTCTGATTAGGATTCTGCCTGTTTGTGAGGCGGCTGGAGCATCGGAGATATGGGCGACCAGGACAATGCAATTAAATGATTAATGCACAGCAGGACTGCTGACAATTAAAATTATTATGGAAATTAAAATGACATTATGTCACAGCAGAAAGTCGATGATACTGGGCTCGTCTTTCGAAGCAATTTTCATTATTCCAATAATTGAAATTATGGCATATTCATCCGTTTAACTGGGTGAGGAGGGCTAAGAGCGACCACTAATTAAATGCAATCATTAGCATCTAAACAAAGTAATTGGGAAGTCCTTTATCTCCGGGGATAGGTGATAAGGCATCATCACCCTCTTCTACCAAAATGCAAAAACAAGCAATTAAACCACAGACAAAGAGGGTCCTAGCGTGTGAATCTGGCACTGGGCACGTTTGAAAACAGGCCTGATTGCTTTGATTATAGACCTCGCCTTGCCACAGTTGATTTGTTTATGGCTGCCATTGTATTCCTTTTCAAAGCTGCATTGTTCTTCACTGGGTTCAACTTGTAAAAAACACAGACATTGCTTTATATTAATTATCTTACTTGTTTGGGTACAGAAGGATATCAAGTAATAGCACCAGCAACGGCTGTGTTAGTGCCACAGGGTGGGGGATCACCCAAATGACCGGCTGTGCCCCCCCCGCCCCCCCCCAGAACGATCACCCAAAGATTCTAAAAAAAAGAACAACTAAGACATTTTGTGCAATTATAGGTGATGTGTCTATTTCTTTCTGTCGCTATCAACACCCCCTGTCCCTCCGCACAACTTTTACTTGTTCTGGCACAAACACTGAACAAAAGGTTCTGTGAATGAAAATGTTAGACCTTCCAGATTATCCCTGGGCAGCAGGAAGCAATAATAATAGTAATAATAATAATAATGACTGAGGAACTGTAAGTTTCTATATGCATTTATAGATGTTTTGCAATACCAGTTTCTAGTCTATAGGTCCCATATAAAGAGGTAATGCATCAGTAGTTCTAGTTTCCATTATCTATGAGACAGGTCTGTACCTTACGTAACATGTAATTATTAAAAGTATTTTATTTATATAGTGCCTTTCTAGAACAAATGTCACAAACTACTTGACAATAAATTTCTAAAACAACAATATTTGTACATAACATAAGAATTCTAAGTTGTTTCGTAAGAGAATACATCCTGCTTTTAACCCTGGAGTATGTTTATTCTCCCTTGAACCTTTATTGCTTATTTTCTCTTTGTCTGAAGAGAAAAGATTTGCTAGAACTTAGAACTTTCGCTGTGTAGTTAGTTTAGTTAACAGTGACAGCTGAAGGGCTTGTCTTCTATTGTTTTGAAGTGAAAAGACATTTCTTTTTGTAAATTAATGCAATAATTATTTTAACATCTTCTTAATCCTCGCAAATGTGTCTTATTTTCCATGCTCTTGCCTGCTATCAGATGCACCACATGCACTCTGATGACCTTGACTGTGGCCCTCACAGCATACTGGTGAAGGTCAAGCATAATAATGAACATGTGACTTAAGGAATGTTCTGTGTACCAGTGTACAGCACTGGGTCAATTTTTTTTTCACATTTCTTCATTTGCTCCAGATCTGCAAGACCAGTGATATCTAACAAGACAAAGTGTATGATGATACTGGGGATGTTGCAGCTCTTCCAACTTTCATGGTAAAGTGAAGTCCAGCCTTCTGTTCACATCCATCCAAAAAAGTGAAGTCCAGCCTTCTGTTCACATCCATCCAAACAAGTGAAGTCCAGCCTTCTGTTTACATCCATCCAAACAAGTGGAGTCCAGCCTTCTGTTTACATCCATCCAAACAAGTGAAGTCCAGCCTACTGTTTTCATCCATCCAAACAAGTGGAGTCCAGCCTTCTGTTTACATCCATCCAAACATCCATCCGTCCAGATTTCCACTGCTTTTCTGGGGTTGGGTCCCGGGGTCCGCAGTCTGAGCAGGCATGTCCAGACCTCGCTCACCCTAACCCTCCAGCTCCTCTGGGGGTGGGGGGGACCAAGATGTTCCCAGACCAGCCAAGAGATATAATCTCTCCATTGTGTCCTGGGTCTGCTCTGGGGTCTTCTTCTGGTTGGCATGGGTCCAGGAGGCATCTTAGACAGGTTCCAGAATCACCTTAGCTGGCCCCTCCCGATGCCTTCTGTTTCCAGTGATGGAGAACTGGAGAAGTCACTTCAAACATGTGTCATATTTGTTCTCCCAAGCCTCGATTGCTTTGGTGAAGTGATGTATAAACCCTGTAGTATTGAGACTTTTGCACCCTGCAAAACTCCTCTCCTCTTTTACAACTGTACCATTTCAAAGCCTCTTCTAAAGTCACCCTAGCAACCATTCGACAGACCCATACATTTACATATCACATTTGGCTAATCTATACCTCATTAAGTCATTTAGCTAATTAAATTTGTTAATTAATTGAGATGCTGGTGCCCCTGAGGAGACATTTAGAAACTGAAGTGGTCTTCATCTAGCCATGTAGCAAGGTATCAGTAGCTTTTTGGAGAACAGAAGAATATTTTGTTAGTTTTTATCATCTTTGCTGATTATTTGCAAATGTTGTAATGTTAAACTGTGGTTTTTGTCAGAGTAAATACACACCTACTGCCAAAAGAAACAACCATTACTATGTTTGCTTCTGGAGGGGGCACTGCCCCACTTCACTGCACATGTGCACAATAACAATAACATTTGCTTTGCTTTTGATTTTGACTTGACAACATTAGGTAGGAAATATGGTGAGAGAAGGAGATGTACAGGGAACTTTAGGAAAAGCAACACTTTATGGAAAGCCCTAATCTTATCAGCAACACCTCCATGTGTCCCCAGGTAAAGCCAATAAACTACCATGATAATTCTTCTCCATCAACTGGCCTTTAATTAAATAAAATAGAGAGAGAGGGATCAAGGTCATAGCTCAAAACATGCTTATGAAGGAAGGCGTCAATCTCCATTCCTTACTAACTCGCCTTCCAGACTCTGTCCAGGCCTTCTCCCCTTACTTTATCCACCCACCGGAAGGAGGACGTTATCTCTTGGTTTGGTAGGTAAAAAGGCTTTCTTGCTGGTGGGGATGCCCCTCCTCCACCCGGACACCCCAGGCTTACAAAGATGGTGGAAACAGTAAAAAAAAAACAATAAAAAAGCAAACAGATGAGATGTCTGGGACCTATGGCTCCTTCTCCCTTTCTAAACCCTACACATAAATGATTTCTTTGAGCTGAACTTTATTTTCTTTATTCTTTATATTGCACATTTATGTCCTTTCTCCAGTTTCTATTTCTGTCTCCTGGGAAAAATTAGCTCCTCTAGGTATTTCTGAGGAATCAGGCATTAATGTTGCGATTGTATGTACATTAAGAAAGAGGGACTCCACGAGGATGAATTTTGCGGCTTAGAGAGCCCTGCGATAGTCCTGTGAGTGAGGTGGACTTCCCTGAAGCAGGGCCATGAGCCATGAGCCATGAGCGGTGTTCCAGTGGGGCGCCAGAAGAAGGCAGACGCGAGGCGAGGTCAGCGCTTAGCTTCTGGGTCCACCGACAGCCGCTCCGCGGCAATGCTCGGGGCCTCGGGTCGAGAAAAAGGGCAGCGCACCGCTGCCCCCTGCTGACCTGTTAGCCTGAATGAGTTTTAATTGCTCGCCATTTGGCTGGTCGCTGTTTTGCCCTACCTGCGTGGGGGCTGGGGCAGCGTGAAAAGGCGGCGAAGAGAGAAAGCAACAGAGGAAGAATGCGGCTGATTAGTGCGAGTTTGCTGGGGCGGCCGGCCACCTAACAGCGCTTCCATTGTGTTCATCAAGGCTCCCCAAGCGGCTCTTTGTATAGACTAAGAAAGGAAAAAAACAAGCCAACTGACATTTTCTAATCAAATACGGCAATCAAGAAGCTGCCGACCAACATTATTCCTTTCAGGGCCCCTTTTAATTTATAATCAAAAATAGAGTAAAGATGCAGGTCATTACAGCTCTCTTTACTTCCGCAATAAGAGCAATGAAGAATTAATCAGTGGCTATTAGGCTGTATTTACTCACCCAGCAAAGGCTGTGACAGGGGGAAGCCTACTTACTCTGCCTGTTGTTTCTGTTCAGAGAGAGAGGTGTGGGGGGGTGGAGTTGTCAGCAGAATTGGATCCAGACATTGCCCCTTAACCCGCTTGGTAATCAGAGGTACGAAGAAAAATCCAGGTGTATTCTAGTTTGTGTTCGCGTGGAGAGTGGAACAAACAATTTTGCAATCTATGTAATCTTCCTCCATTCAGGACAAGAATGTCCTGTGTCTCTGTGCTTTTGTGGAAAAAGGTTTATTGCTTGGAAAGAAAGGGTATTGTGACAGCATACAAAAGACATATGACGATGAGATTATTGATGGTCATTGTACTGAGGGATTCAATATCTTTTTATGTGTGATATTGAGCTATTGAACAGTGAAATGGTAGTTCTAGACTAATTTGGGTCGAGAGGAGAGGAGGAAAGTTTTGCCAAATTGTTACTGAGAAATTGAAAAAAGTTTGCTTAAAAGCAAATGCAGGTGTTTAATTTCTGAGCAACTATATTCCATAATTGTTGATGCTCTCTTTGTGAATGTTTTGTTGGGGAAAGGTGTTTTTGCCTGCCTGAATTTTCATGTAAGTGGACCGTTTTAGCATGCATTCAGAGCTTCTGTCTCAGTGTGCTAAACAGTTGCTAAAAACCAGGGTTTTTCAACAACAATAAGTTATTGAAATAAGTATTTGTACACTTTTGTGTGCTGTTTTATGTGGTTTGCTGAATTTTAGCAGGGCTGGCAATTCAAGTGGATCCTTTGCAAAGAAACTTTATCAATGAACATACAAATACACTTTGCTTAGTCTGTACAACTTCTTGGCAAATATCACATCATCATAAACCCTTGTCATTGAAATGGATTACTGTCTGTTAGCTGTCCTGTAAGTCTACAGACTGAGTTAAAAAATTATATTAGATGAGCTAAAAGGAATGTCGAAAGGAAGATTGCATTAGAGGCTAAGGATGATGTTAAAAGTTTTTTCCAGTATTTTAAC
>JABFEA020000029.1:11396048-11417579 GCA_019775915.2 Cyphomyrus plagiostoma
ACCCAAGGATTCAGCTTGCACTACGTTATCAGGAAGACTATTCCATACTCTAACTACACGCTGCGTAAAGAAGTACTAAATGGGCAGAGACTAGAAACAAACAGGTTCACGCGGTATCACAAGCAGGAGAACTGAGAACCAGGACGGGCTCAAGAAACAGGCAGGTTCAACATCAATGACCAGACTGGGGATACTGAGACAAACAGATACTTAAATGTCAAGATTAACAAGGGGCAATAAGCAACAGGTGTGAATCATCAGGGGCACATTAGGTAGGAGACAAGAGGGTCAGGTGGACTTGGCGGGTAGGAAGTAACAGGGTGAAAGACTTGCTATATAAAGCAGTAGTGTTGTGTTGATGTGCAACAGTGCAATTGTGACCTACAAGTACATTTTTTGAGTAAATGATTATGCAATATGATATCTGATTAATCAGTTATTTTTTCCATTATGTATTATATAAGAAGGCTTGACAATCGTGTAATGCTTATCGTAATATGTGATTTCCAGTTTGAAAGGATAGCGCTCTTCACAACAGTTGGAAAGTCAGTGAAAAGGTCATCGTAATAAAGGTCATCATCGTAAAGGTCATCGCCATCTCCAGAAATCACTATTGAAAGTTGACAGAACTTTTTTCCATTTTTAAGTTGGAAGGGATACCACTGAATTCATTTGTGCTAACAGTTTATACTACAGAGCATTTGGGTAGTCATTACTACATTTTTGATTTCATATATTATTAGCATGAATTTTTGCATTTTGAATATTTTCCGTCATACATTCATATAGAATTGTTGGGCTTGCGGTATTTTTGAAGCAGCTGAATAAGGAATCCCAACAATACTGAGATATTAAATGATTAATTTTTAAAAATTCCTGGTCCAAGGTTCCTGTCCTGTGTTTATACTCATTCTGTCATTTTCCTGCTTATAATGAGAAACTGATGTATACTTTACTGTAGCTGTTTATTTATAAGTGACAGTGCTGAATAGGCAGACCCTTTTCATATTATGTAGGCCTCTCTGTGTCGGGGTGCCCTTCTGTACCTCATTTAAACTCAATATCATCATCTCACCCATCCCCAGGATGTCACTAGGTCAGTGTTTCTCAATTCAGTCCTCAGGGACCCACAGTTGTTCCATATTTTTGCCTCCTCCCAGCTCCTGGAGTAAAAGTTGGATCCCCGAGGACTGGATTACGATACACTGCTCTAGGTGAAAACAACCACTGGAACAGCACTATCTGCAGAAAAAGTCCAACCACGACTTAAGAGATAGGCCTATATTATATCCGGAAGTATACATGATGGTGATAACAGTTCTTTTGTTTTTTTGCATCCCCATGGAAGGCACGCTTCTGCGGCAGATCTGACTGTGCACACGTGTATAAGCTCCCGTATTCACGAGCGAGGCTGCGTTTCAGGGGACGGCGGGCATCTGGCAGGGAGGGGCCGTCGGTGCCTCATGTCCGTGTGAGGTTGGTGGCTAAGTGGCTCATCAGTATCCCACTCAGGCTCCTGGTCCCCGTGCTGCCTCTGCCCTGACTTGATTGTAATTGCTCAAATTCGGCTCCCACGGATCCATCCCAGCAATATAACTGCTGCATTTTAACTCTCTGAGGCCTGTTCGGCTGGGGGAGGTAGTCGCCTGGGCGACCGGTCGATGTTTGTTTTGCGCTGCGGTGCACGAGCTGTGCTCTCAGCTCAGGGTGTGAACAGGAAACATACCCTCAATGTGCCGACACCGTCCCTCGCGTCCGTGGCTGTGATTACCGGTGAGAATGCGCTTCACCTCGCTTTCTGGCAGTTTACAGTGGCTTCGGCTATTTTTCACAAGACTAGAAAAAGAATCTGGGCATGCGATGCATAGGGGTGCAGTAAATGGACGACAAAAAGGAAGGTACTTAAAAAGGAAATAATGAACAAAAGTATGACGAGAAATTCTTATCGTTTACAATTCTGTGACTGATTTGAGAAACTATGAACTATGTCATGATCTATGTATAGTACTCGTAAATAAGCCAGTATGACATATTTGCTCTAAATGCACATATACAGGAGTGGACGGAATAATAGACATGCCACCATCTGCCGTCAGACCAGTTTTAAAATGCATCATAAATACTTCATAAAATGCTGTCACACATGTGCTGAATGCAGCAAGATAGCAGATCATCCTTTAAATATCAATCTACCAGGTCAGTGAGCTTCACATTCCAATCACTCTTCATCTTGGGAGATGTGTTTGTCTGTTTCTGGTTTATAACGTCATGCTCTTTGAGATTGCTTCCTTTGCAAAACATTAAACAATTTTGCAGTTTTTCCAAATAATACACCTACAGTTCAGGCTGTTTGGTGTCTTCGAAACTGTTCGTCCGTCACTTCATGTTGTTTTGAACACTCACATATCACAGTGTTGAAAGGCAGGTCTGTTTTACAACTGAAGGATACTGCTAATTGTGAATATGACTCAGTATTGTAGCTGTATATGTGATTTGTTGCTTTTGTATGTGATGCTTCCATTATTTACCCACCCCCTGTATTTTACAGAGGACATTTATTAGCAATTCATGATTATATAAATTCAATATATACAGTCAATGACCAGTTTACTAGCTACATTAAGCTTGCTACTGCAAACAGTTGGCACCCCAGCAGTAAACCATGTGGCTACAATTGAATACATATAGCATGCAGACAGGGGCAAGAGGTTTGCACAAAGGTGCATATTTCACGTCCAGAAAGTACAAATTCGGACCTTGATTTAGCTTCAACTAACTAGTAGCGCATTAAGAGTCACAGTTACAGAGTTACTCCACTGGTTGGTTGAAGCTAAATCATGGTCTGGATTTGAACTTTCTGGATCTGAAATTTCCACCTCTGGGTTTGCTTACTGTTTGTATAAGCATCATAACAGCCATGGTGCCTGACTGAACTGCCTGAATGTCTGTTCCATAACGGTATTAGAAGAGACACAAGGCTTATTTTAAAATTTGAGTCCAAAACTTATTGCAAGGATGGTTGGGCAGCACAGAGAAAAATGAATTCAATTGCAGTCCAAATTCTATAGTCTAAAACACATTCACAATAGGTCGTAAAATCAAGGATAACATGAAAATGGTACCACAATTAAAATAAAAGACATAGGGCAAAGCTAACATCAGGTAAGACTGATACAAAAGAATAATGTAATCAGTGAACAAATGCTCAGTCATGCGTAGTCACACAATACCAATAAATACAGGCAACAGCCTTCAGAAGTGGGGATTAGCCAGAGGTGACTGACCATAAACCTGGCTTGATGCAGCTGTGACCATATAGTGTGAATGTTGGGACATGGGGTAGGTGTAGCAGTTCTGAAATATCAGCCTGTCGGGACTTTGATGTAGTGCATAAAAAAAGAATAAGATTTTTTTTTTAATCCGGTGGGGGCAGTTGCCTGGTTAATGAGAGAGGTCTGAGTAGGGTGGTCCCACTTTTTAAGAATAATAAGCCACAAATGTGTAGTGAAACAGCTTAGGAAAAAAGTGAGTTGTGGATCAGTTGCTCTGGACATGCATTTCATCTGGCCTTCAGTGGTTCTGGAGGTGAAAGCGAATCCTACCTGGTATTAGCTATGTGTACCTAAATAATTGGGGACTAAGTGTATATGTGTGTTTAGTTTTAATACAGTTGTTGTAGCTTTTTGGATGGAATTTATCATTTTGGGAAAAATGACCCTCAAATGGGTGGCATGCTGGGTGACTGGGAACTGTGGGAAGCACGGCTGCCTCAGTGCTGGGTGACTGGGAACTGTGGGAAGCATGGCTGCCTCATATCTCCATAGCTGGGGTTTCAAATCCCACCACTGCTCTGTGGTTTGAACGCTATACACAATTCTTCCTGCAACCTACAGACACATGGTTTGGCTAACTGGTTTCTCAAAGTTGTATATCTACCCTGTGATGGACTGTCATCCTGATGAGGGTGAATCCTAACCCTCGGCTACCAGTTCTGACCCAAACCAGAACAAGCAATTAGAGCAGATTGACTTTGGTGTTTCAGAGAACATGCAATTCGTATATTAACAAAAAAATGGCAGCCTTTCCTCTCATCTAGGCAACAGTGAATCCTAACAAATGACTTACGCAGAAAAATAATTGAAAACCCTTGGAGCACAAGATAATTAGATCTAGTGCAGAAATAGAGCACAGGTGTGCAAGTCAGTGTGATTATCCAGTTCCCTTTCACTCTTTTATTCCTTCTGAAAGTCGGCCTTAAAAGGACACTTAAAATATGTGCATTTTGTTTTCAGTAGTGGACTGCAATTGGAAAGCACTAATATCTGTGGAATTCAATGTCAAGAAGGATGCTGATGAGGTAGTCAGCTATCGGCCTCTTATCTGATTGGGATCCTGCAGCATTTACAAGAGAACAAACAACTGACTTTAAAAAAGTATATGACACTTAAAAAAAAAACCCAGAGCACTTGGAGCAAACTTGCACAAATTCAGCAGCTATGGGGCGTTCGAACCTTCAACCCTAGAGGTGCGACAGTGCTAGCCTAAGATACTTCTTGTTCCCTAACACAGATGGCAAAGGAGACACTTTCAAATAGTATGGGATCTTTACATGGTTGCACTACAATTCACGTGATAGATTATGAAGTTCCCCGGGTTCCACAATGGTGGGTTCAACCACCTGCCAATTGACCGTATTCCAAAATCCAGAAACTTGTATTTCAAATAATACTTTTATTCTATGTATTTCTCTTTCCGGTAATTAAACGATTGCAATCTGAAACCATCAACAGAAGGAAAATGTTACATCATTGCTTATGTGTGCTGTGTCTCGATGTCTGTACATGTACAGACTTTATTTCTTGTTATTATTTCCTATAATTTAAAGTACACAGAAGGATGTGTGTAGATTATATGCAAAAGCTACAGCATTTTATATAGGGGACTTAAGTATCCCCGGATATTGGTATCTGCGGGGGTTCCTGGAACCGATCATCACAGGAACCGAAGGTTGACTGTACCTCAGAATATGCAGATGAAAGTGAAAAAAGCACAAGCCTCAAAACACACATTGAAACACAAGTGAAAATTCACACTAAAATATGACATAAGTGATCACATGACATTGATCACGCTGAACCGTCATGTACCAGTTCTTGAGGGTTTATAGATGCATTATGTCATACAGTTAACAGAAGTTCTTTGTGCAGCTTCACCATTAACAGCATGTGGAGAGTTATCCGATGATTCTTAAAAGAAGTAGGACAATGTGTGTAATAATACAAAAACAATACAAAATAATGTGCACCATTAATGCAGGAACAATGCATGAAAAATAACTATAGTGTCAGAGTGGAAGATTATGTGTTATCTCAGAAACCATGGCTTTATACCACTCCAAAACCACTAACCTAATTTTATTATTATAATTATAACTGAAGTTATCAAACAGAAACCTCATGCTCAAATAACAGGTCTTTCACTCATAAATTTTTAATCAGGCTTGTATTGGGAATATAATTACGTGGGACCAAGGTCATGTTTTAAATCTTTGGGGTATAATTACCTGAAGAACAGCTTTATTAGTATTACACTCTTGGCCTCAAACCTAGACTGAATTGACGTAGGACTCCAGCACCCTGATATCGCCATGTTTCCTCTACTAACAATAGGCAGAATACATAATAATATTAAATGTGTCAGACACAGTCATGTAACTTTATTCCATATAATTGTCATTACAGTAAAAACAGACATCTGTGCTGTTTCAGTTGAAGTTATAAGTCTTTGTTTACAGTGTTTTAAAATATGTCTCGTGCGATAGAATTGTAAGTGGGGCAGGTTTAGGTTGACCGCTCACACAGCATATTGATGACTGGTTAAAAATATCTACAGTACCAATCAAAAGTTTAGACACACCTACCCACAGAAAGGTTCATTGGTACTATTCTCTAGATTTTAGAATAATAATAAAGACATCAAAACCATAAAAAACATGAATGGAATTTTTCACTGACCAAAGAAGTATGAAGCAAAAAAATATATTTGTTAGTAGGGGGGCAGCTTTATGGGTTGGGACTCAGAAGATTGCTGGTTCAAATCCCTGAGTTGGCAGAGTGATCCCACCACTCGGCCCTTGAGCAAGGCCCTTAAGCCCAGTTGCTCCAGGCACTGGCTGACCCTGCTATCTCCTCTATGCCACTTACATGAGATGGCCTCCTGGGATGCTTTTCCAGCTGTCCTGAAGGAGGAGCCACATATATGCTGAGCTCTCATTGGCTGCTTTTACAGCTGTCCTGAAGGAGGGTCCACATATATGCTGAGCTCTCATTGGCTGCTTTTATTTCACTCTCTGGTCAAACTCCTCCCAAACCATTTATACTGTGTGTAGGTCAGGTAGCCAGGTCATGTGATGCGACACTCTATCACTCTCTGGTCAAACTCCTCCCAATCCATCTCTACTGTGTTTAGGTCAGGTGGTCAGGTAATGTGATTTGACACTACAAATCTCTTTGTAGGCAGCTTGGCCTGCCCAAACTTTCGATTAGTATTGTACCTTAATATGATTTTTCTAATTTCTCTCATTTAATTGGATTAGTTCTGTTCTGTCTGACAAACTCCAAATAGCCTTTGAGCTGGTCCTTTTCGAATAACAGCTTGCCAGCTGCCCACAGGGGCCGGTGTCACACAGTCCTCTTCAGACTGAAAGGATCACCTTCACTCCACTCTCAGCCATTAAACCCTGTATCTTCCAAAGTGAATTATGGCCTTTGCCATTTCCCGCACATGTACTCCTCTTGTTTTGCTGAAGTTTGAGGCACAGCCCCCCTTAGATCAATGTGCCTCAAACTGCTTCTCAGTGACCCACCAATGGTCCACGATTTTGCTCCCTCCCACTTCACCAAAGTAGGAGCAAAAATATAGACTGTCTGGGGGCCCCTGAGGACTAGTTTGTGAAACACCTGTGTTTGGGTTCTGTGATGCAGTTTCCTGATTACTGGCCAATAACTTTGATTACTGAGGCAACAGTTTTCATTAAGACATATACACACAATTTTTGTATAATTATTATCTCTTCATATTCAATGTTCTTGGAGCGCCTTGGGGCAATTTTCACCTTATGTTTTTATCTGTTTATGTTTGTTTCCAGATGTTTTGTTTGGAAAAGAGTGGACTAGTTATTGTTAAAGAATACATCACAGCTCCCAGTGTTATAAACAAAACAAGAAAAAGTTATGATGGCATCTAATCAAAGATGGATAATTAACAACACCATACAGGGGCTAAATATTAAATCCAGCAAATCTATCCTCCATTGTTCCATTTGTACCATTTTAGTAACTTATTATTTAAATATTTATTTTAAATATTAATACCCACAACATTAGTGCACTCCAAACTGTCAAAGTATATGCTATACAAAATTATTCTGTCATTAATTTGTAGACCTCTATATAATAAGTTGAATTATGTCATATTCTGACAATTTGTCTTTTCAAGCATATACCGCACTTAATTAACACACTTGGATGAAAGTTTTCATTAAAACGCTATCATTGATTAAATTTGTACGGGAAAATGGACATGTCTGATAAAGTGACAATAATTTTAACATATAATGCTGATCTTGCAGATACTGAAAAGTGGATTAACTTGAGATTCCTTGTAGTACTGCTCTCCTTCCTCTCTTATGACAATGGTTTTACTCCTAATGAAGAGCAGACTAGTAGCCAACAGGTGGTCTTTCTAAGACTCTACAGCCACAGCACTTAGGACAAAACGCCCATCGTAAATGTGTCAGAATCTAATGTTCTACAGAATCAAAAGCCTGTTTTCTCTCCTTTGTTCCCCAGGAAGATTCAGCCTTGTACCCTATTGTTCAGGCACAAACGAGCAACAGTCTTTTTTGACATGGTGCCATAGATGAATAAAGACTGGGTCTGACTAGTCAGAGTGGCCTTTTTGAGGGCCGAGCCCATTAAGAGTTGGTGAATTATGAATGGATATGAATCTCTTCTCCGTACAACAATGTCCCCGTGCGAGACAAGCAGGAAAAACTCCTTGCTTTCAACAAGCCCAAGAAGTCCATTCACATGTGGAGATGGAGCTGCCAGAACAATGGGTGTTCAGCCAATAAGGAAGGAGTCCATGGTCCATGGGGCTACTTTGGCCTCAAAGCATTGTCAATCCAAAGGTGAAGGACTTGATCATTATAGACCATCGGAAGTGCTATAACCTTTGGCTGTTAGAATTGGCTACTAGGATGAGGTAGGACTTTCTTACAGTGGCAACACACAACTTGGGTGCCCAATAGAATTTTCCTGTTCGTGCATTATTATAGACAATGGTATTTCCCACAAAGCTTTTCCATAAAGTCCAATACAACAAACCTGACAAATGACCACCACCAAATGACATGTTAAGCCCCGTATTGGGACAGGCATCAAACATCTGCTGAAGCCCGTGTGTGGTCGAAACAGGTCAACATAAATCAAGGCACCTGTTTATTACCAAAAAGCACAGCGAAAATCAGGCTCAACTCAGGATGTATATGAAGAAGAGCTAGGATAAGCATTCAGATGAGAGGTTTGCAAATATTCCTGTGCACAGTAAAGTAATTTCATAACTCCTTGTTTCCATACACTGTAATACAACAGTAAGCCTACAGTCTGAAAATTAACCTGGGACACAAAAAGGGAATTCAACAGAATTAAAACTGTTAAACACCCCAGCAATTTTCCAGGTGAATTTTCTGGTGAGGCAAAGTCCTCACTTTTTGTAAATGCATAAAATGAGACTCCTTGATCATTGGAAAAAATGTGTAAAAAAGGTACATGTGATATGGTTTTCAGACCAGCACTCATCAATATCCTGAAATGACACGATATTGTACAACCTTGAGTATGAAGCTGCCGATTATCTATAGGTGCTATATGACCTGTGCAGACCACCATACAATCATGGAAATATACTGGCTTACCAGTACTGTGATTGTGTAACTCAACTTGTTATATAGCAGTCTACACACTAATGACAGCTAGACAAATTTCACCCAACCAAAAAAGGGTGCAATTTTCCTAAATGACTGGTCTTTTTGGGTCGGTAGAATGATGCCAATTTTGATCCCTAGGACTGAGTAATCAGGTCATTTGTTGTAATGACAGCCAGTATTGATGTTCTGTTCAGTGTCCGCTGTTCCCCAATTACAGATACGCAGCTTTGCTTGAATGACAGCTCTGGGGTCAAAGCTAACATTATAGCATCCAAGTAAAGCAGTGGAAATTTAGACCAAAATTATACAGTAATGAATCTATAAGTAGTGTCAACAAGAGCTAACCTGAAGCTGAAAATCGATCTGTTTTTTAATCACTTTTCCTATCGAGGTACAATAATGCACCACAACATTAATATCTTGGATTTATTATCGATCCTTTTAAATAGTCAACCTTAGTGTTTAGGCTTTGGTGCTACTGAAAATGTACCTTGTTAAATTCTTTGAAAATACTTCAATTGATAAAATTTAACAGTACAAACCAGCAAAATGGCATTCAGATACCACTCCTTGTTTAATTATGCAAGAAATCTATGTTTGTAGGGTTAAATGTTATCACTGCAATTATACACTTATTTTGAGTTACAGGTCATAGTCATGTTCGATCCCATTTAGGCATATGTCTGACATCCATAGTAAATATCATACACTGAGAGAGAAAGGCCTTTAAGCAGTGGACAACACTAGCGTGTGTGGTTAATTAGGGTAACAGGTGCAGGAGATTGGGCAGCACTGACAGCTCACTGTTCATATTTAACTTGTGATATATCACACACGCAGTAGAGTGCATGAATGATAGCTACAATACCAAGATATGCCCAAAATTACTTGTTTCCAGAGGTTCTGGCCCCAAATGTGAATGTAAGTTGATGCAAAACTGTACACAGTATATCATATATAACAGGATATCATAACTAATAAGAACCACACATCTTGTCCTCCTTTAGAAAATTAAAAAGTAAAACTAGAAAAAGGGAGGCACTCCATGAGATTGACATCAGCTGAAAATGCAGTTCTGAATGAAGCGACAGTATAATCGATAAACCAATAACATCATTCAATGAAATATTGAATAATTTACACCAAAACAAAAGTTCATAACATTGCTCCTTGAAGCCAGACAAATACTACTGTGCTATACATGTATGCCTGTATGTAAGAAGCAGCAAAAACTTCCAGAAGATTCTGTTCTAGTGCAGTTTATTTACAAAAGTCACAAATTACATTGACCAAAAGCAAACAAAAAAAAACAAAACAGTAAATGGTAAGCAAAATATGCACTTGTACAATTCAAAGCGAAGAATGTACATATAAATCTGGCAAATACAAAGAACAGACACTTTCAGACACGTCAGTCCATTTAATGAAATACCAACATGTACCTGCTAACCCATAATTAGCATGTAAGGAGATAAATAAGCAGATGTAATGTTAGCGTCCGTCTGCAGTGGCATCGCCTCTGGGTGATGAAAAGGGAAGGGCGGCAGTCATATCAAAAGGGGAACTCCTCTGTGTCTCTCAGCCGAAACTCTCCAACCTTCTTCAGCAAAGTGGCCTTCAGCGTGTTGATCTTCCCGTCCAGCTCTGTCAGGCTGTAAGTCTGAAGCACACGGGCAGCAGGATCACAGATACCGCTTCGTCACGTGTTGCTGAACAGGGGCTAGGGGGTGATTTCACACCAATTCAATGCATCCGTCTTACCTGTGACGATGGTTTCGGTCGCTTGTGCAAGTATGTCTGAGGAAGGAAAGCAGAGTTCAGTGAGGCAAGAGAGTTGATGCACGTTTCGTGAGAGCAGCAGCTTGAGGAGGTCAGGCCAGTGGCCTTATACATTTCAAGCTTGCCTTTCATTTGTGTGACATTGCGACGACCTTCTAAAGCAGTGTTTCCCCAGTCGAGCCCTGGGGAACCGACAGACAGTCCATGATTTTGCTCGGGAGCTGAGAAGGATCAAAAATGTGGACTGTCTGTCGGTCCCAGTGGACCGGGTTGGGAAACACTGTTCTAAACCCATCCACAGAAGTTGTTTTTTTTTTTTTTTTTTTTTTTTTTTTTAAAACGGGGGAAATTAATTCACCAGGCACCATAAAGATGAGCTTATTTTAACATCCTCTCAACCGACTCCTTGCAAGCATAAAAAAAAAGCACAGAGAGCGAGAGACCTCTCAGCGATGGCAGAGCCCGGGCGAAGCGGCCGACGGCTCAAGTACACTCGTTTGCCAACTCTGTCTGCTCCAATCTGACATAGATACCAGACTGAAAAAGCCACTCAAATTACAAATTAATGCCCTGAGAGGAACTCCGGCTCACATTAGAGGGAAAACTTATCGCCTGGCACTAACGGAGCATTGCTCTTGCAGCATAGCAGGCGTGATCGACCAGAATCAGCATCATGACCCTGCCAGCTCCCACTCACTACCATCCTGCACGCCACTTACGGGAAACCAAAATCAACACCGCTAATCAGCACCCCTCTGTCAGCAAGTTCACGCTGGCTGTTTAGGAAGTTCTGTATATCGGTTTGTCCTGTAGGTGTGTGTGTGTATAATTTTTATACAGTGTATCACATAGTTGTTTAGACATTGCCCAGCACTAATTGGTATCGGTATTGGTGAGTACCCGACAGTGAGCACGCATACGCATTCTGAAAAAATGCTATTGCTGCATCCTACTTAATGACAGTCTTCATCTTACTGGAATATCGACATGCAAGTGATAGTCAGTAGATTACATTGGGTGTTCTGTAATTTGCTACATTAAGTTAAAATCCCATGGAAATCACCAACAGATGAATTTGCCATAGAACATTTTTTTTGCAACTGTAACGGAAAGGGACACGCGCTGGTTTAAGATGGAACATCATCTCACTTTGACGAGATCTAGCAGGACACGAGATCGTGCCGACGTTCACGTAGATCCTCATGCAAAACCTACATCCCAGTGTGCTCAGTTTCCTAGACTCACCATGGACTGGAAGTACTCTGGGGAGAGGCCTTCCAGCTCCAGGATTCTATCCTCCAACATCTTCAGCCTTTGGTAGATATTCAGAGGCACGGGCCCCTCTGGCGGAAGGAGAGTGATATGCCGTAATTACATAATAAACCCAAGAATACACAGAAAGAAAATGGCTTTGCGTTTCGCAACATATAGGAAAGATCAGCTAATGAGATTTGCCAAATGCTTCATCCCTGAATGTAACTATATTAGGAAATCTCATTCTTCACAAGATTACATTTTCACATTCATTTGCAACTTAGATGTTTTGCAATCATTTCCATTACCGACCTTGCGATTTACTAGCAAATGACCACTTAAAAAGAAAAATCAGACTTTCCTAAACACAAAAGCAGCTCAAATTAAACAGAACACAAGCAGAGCAGAGGCAGAACCGTAGACCATATGAGACTGTTAGGGCATCTGTTCATAAAGGTTACAGTAATAAACCAACATTCCTGAGTGTGGTGTATTTTTTTAGCCAGACATGTTGTAATGGTATCGCCTTGATTTTGACCCAGGTCATGTGAATAACTGAATATCATTATCCTCATATTCATACAGGGGGCGGTGTTTGGCACTGCAGGTTAGCAGACTGCGCTTGCAACCGATTGGTCGCCGGTTCAAATCCCAGGGTCAGTGGAGTGGCCTCACTGTTGGGTCCCTGAATGAGCCCCTTAACTGCTCCAGGGACTGACTGATTGCTTTTTTTAATTGTACATAATTTTAAATAAAAGATACTGACTAATACCTTGGGCAATTTTACCGGGTATTTCCACATTGTTTAGAAGAATAGAGGGTGCACGAAGGAGTAACACGACTCACCTGCAGAGAGCTTGAGGTGGGCTTCAATGTTGTAGAGACGTTCCTCTATGGCAGGATTCCCACAATCCCTAGCGGCCGCTGCCTGTTTCTGGTCGGTGGTCTCTCTGCTGCCTGCTGCTCGCGTCTGGGGACCATAAGTGTTCACCACCCGCGTCACTGCCACAGCAACAGACAGACGTTAATCAGCCGGCAGGTCTTGCACTTGTAGTATACAGTGAAACATCTATTGAAAAGCAACCCCGCGGCATGCCGATTTCAAGGCATGAGTGTCGCTGGGCATCTTTAGTGCAGGAAAGTGCAATGTGCTTTACGCTGAGATTAGGAGGACCTGACTAGAGACACCAGTGAACTGTTTCAGGAGTAAAAGTGCACCAGACAAACTTGGTGCTCTAGAAAAATGTCATGTGATGTGTAGCGTATAATCAGTTAAGTCAACTTGGCAGTCAGTGTGATGAAAAACAGTAGGGAATTAATGCAGTAGTGACTAAGCTGGGAAAATTACTTTAAAAACACTTATGCAAATGAGACAAACATTAAGGAGAATTAACCATCTGGAGAAGAAGGAAAGCTGCGAATTCCGGAAAAAGTGTGGGCACGAGAATGAACACAATTACCTTTTACGTGGCTCCTGAAGCCAGGGAAAGGTGTGAAGATGGCATCTGTCCTGGCACAGCTGTTTTCTGTATAAAGCAGAATCACTCCTATTGTCAGAGTAGAAGGTGCCAATCTCTGCACCCTTGGTAGACGTCTTCATCTTAAACCGGCAATTAACAGCACAGAAATACTGATGAATAACCTTTAGGATTTAAAATGTTCTGTTGCCAATACTCCTCACCATCACTAACACAAAGGGTGGTATGATGGATCAGAGGGCAGCGGTGATACTTTCCACCGCCAGGGTTGGTGGTTCGAATCCCATCTCTGCCGTGTGTGCGTGCTCCAAGCATGCATACCCTCCCCCTGTGTCGCGCAGGTATCTACTAGGTACTCCAATTTGTAGAGAGGCAATTAAGCTAAATAGTGTCTTTAAACTGCCCATAGCGTGTGTATGTGCTCTGCAATGGACTGGCATCCAATCCAATCTCTGCCCTGCGCTACCTGGGAAAGACAGAGGCTCTGGACAGGACAGGTGGTCATATTACAGGGTGATGTAAGTAAATGTAAGTCTGATTCAAAGGATAAAATGGGTCAATTTGCTTTAAAGCACTTTTCCCCCCACACCTCCTGGCCTTGAACTGGTGGGTTGAAGACAATAAGCCTCTGCCTGGGGAAATCAGAGCATCTATGTGGTCACCCCCCCCCCACCATCACCGCCAGCCGCCACCCTGTTCTCACCCTGATTACAGTTGATCACGTTACAAAACTCCCGCACATTGCTTTCATTGATCTCCAGCTGCTTGCGCTCGATAAATGCCGATATTCTTCTATCAATCTACAGCAGAGGTGGGGAAGGGGAGACAAACAAAAAGATCATAACGATGACGGTGGAATATTGGAGCACGGTGAGCGGGGTTAAGCTAGTAAATATCTACATCAAATCGAGTTTCCAGTTTAGCGGTAACGAGAGGAAAAGCTGAAACCAAGAGAATATCATCTGGGCAGCGTATGAGCGTGTTCTTAAAATGACCCAGATCCCAGAAACGGCGGATTTTCACTGAAAGGAAGCGCTCAGATATTCTGTTTATCTGATGACAAAAGACAGAGGACCGCAGTCGTCTTCATCCACATGCAATTGTTTTGAATAATAAGAGGCCACTTGATAAACTGCCAAGGGCCTGCGCCTCTTTGGACCTCTTGCAGCGCAGTTCATCTCGGCTGTCCAAGTGCAGCACATCACGTTCAAGGGTCCTTTTCTGCGGGATTAAGTTAACCAGCCCAGAACAAATATCACCAAGCTTTTCTTAACGATATTTATTTGCCTAGCAGTTGACACAGTATTTTTTGTCACGGGAAGTACAAGAATGCTAGACGAGCAGGGGGAGGGGAAAAAAAAAAAAAAACACACATACTTGACAACTGACCCCTGACTGAGGTGCTGATGCGTTCATTAGTGGTTGGAGTTCGTTAAAAATCAGTCCCTGCCCTTGAAGATGAGAGCAGGCTCACCTCTGACTTGCTCACTTTGATCTGCACATTGGGGTCGTCTCTCTTGGGCTCGCCGCTGCCCCCCACAGGGCTCACGTCACCTCCGCCGTCTGCGGCTGCTACCAGCGTGGCGTCCGCCTTTACCAGCTGCTTCAGGTTTGCAGACACAGTCTGTGGAGGCGAAAGCAAGAGGTAAAGACGAACAGAGGCCAGGACACATACATGAGGGACATTCCTCTACCATCAAGACGATGGCTGTTATGATTCAGACAGCCCTTTATAGTCCACTCATTTATTCACAGTCGTGTATGCTCTCTTTATATGCAGCTGGATAATTTCATGAAGTATCTGCTCAAGGGTTCAACAGAAGGAGCCCCCTGTGATCTGCACTAGCAACCTTCAGAAATCTGTCCTCCTTTGTAACACCATTTTAAATGTGTAAAGCTTCAAAAACGTTCCCCAAAGGTCTAATATAGTAATTATATGAAGGAGACTGAATGCAAAAGTAACACTTTTAAGAGCTTTCCCACCGTTTCAGTAAGCTGAAAAAATGGGATGGTAGAGGTGGACTTAAGATAGAGGCGGACCTGCAGTTGCGAGATGTGCTGCTGGACACGGGTAAGCAGAGAAGCTGGTTGAAGGGATGAGATATTGATACAGCTTGGATTGACGTCCATTTTAAGAACATCGGCCCCTAAATTCAACTGGGGAAAAAAAAATCAATCAGCATTTCAAACAGTCAAAAGCAACAACAGAGCTGTCCTTTAAAATCAAGCACATCTTCTTTCAAACACTTTATCCAATTATACATTAAGGGTTATATGGCTATACAATGTTGCCATTAATTATAAATGAAACACAAGGATTTCTGTAACCTAATCAATAATCTCAAGGCAAGGTTTAATCACAGTGTATAGGAAACCTATTTTCCTTAGCATTGCAGTTGAATGTACAAAGTACACAGGACATAAAAGTATGATGCTTAATTCCATAGAAAGATTGAGTGGGGTTTTAAAATCCACAGAACCTAAAACATGCCTGTATTGGCTGAAATTTCGGGAAATCACAATTTGTTTATGCAAGATTGATGCTTTTGTCTTAGTTGTACAAACTAAATTATACACATCTGTATGCATCCATGCAGTACAAGTTAGCTTTCCAAAGAAGTTCTGTTGAAGATAACCAATTTATTTTTGATAATACACAGAAGCAGTACACAAATCAGAACTATTTAATCAACTATACTGTTAGATAATGTTCAGTACTAGAATAATTTTACAACGATCAATAAATAAGTGGAGGGCAATGTGCTTAAACAGCGAAGCTTCTGTGTCTGTGGTTGGAAGGTCGCTAGTTTGAGCCTCAGCAAAATAGTCACGTCTGCGGAGGTCATGAGTAAGGTCCTTAACCCCCAGCTCCCCGGGTGCTGCAAAGTGACTGACCCAGAGCTGTGACCCCCATGCTTGCTTACACCTGTATTTGTGTGTCTCATTGAGAGCAAGCTGGGGTCGGCTCAAAGAGAATTACCCCACGGGGATTAATATAATATAGAAAAGTATCACTATTTTATAAAATTTGTTGCAATACATGTCTGACAACACATATCCATACGATATTAGGAGAAAGTGACATACGGCTTGTTTTTCTTATTTATTTTCATAACATTTATAAGACGAGTGCTTTACATAATCAGACATTCGAGACTATCACAGATAACCAAGCAAGAAAAAAAAAATCTTCACATAACGCCGGCTTTCAGAATAAAAGGAAATAGTTCCCCCCAAAACCCTTCAAAAATGAAGGGAATACTGACGTTTACTGCCAGTAGCATTTCCACATAATAGTGCTGCGTTTCCCACGCGTGGAACGGCATCTATTATCATCCTGCTGAAAGTTCAGACTTCATTTATTCTGAAACTCCAAAACGCAACACGACGTTTTTTCATAACGTTTTAATTAGTTGCAATTTTAAGCCGTTGTGTTCCCTAGCAGGAAAACGATATCAGATGCAGCTATTAAATACACAACATCGCCTCAGTTACGAGTTACTAGCTGACTGACAGACCCCATAATTGCTTTACGTCTGGCTACCGCTAAGCAGTCAATCGCTCTAGGAAATCGCATGCAAAACAAAGTATCGTACCTCACTAACTAATCTTCAAATTAAGTTGGATAGGGAGTTATGTAACTAGCCTCGGTATTTACTCGATAAGTTTAGAGACATCATACAGAGAGATCATACAACTGAGAGTGAGTCCAGATAACGAACATTCACAGAGCAAAACCGCAGAAAGCTACATCTCCCCAAGCACCAACCTCTGTACTAAATGCTGCCAGGGCATTGAGAATGGCACACACAGATTCGCGGAGTGTAGACGTGCCCTCCCCATGAGAAAGTCCTCCGTTCCTGACTTGCACGCTCTGGCCAGACTGCTCCCCATTGATCTCTCCGAACTCCGCCATTTCTTTTCCTGCTCTGTGACTGCGCATGCGTCCTGGCTCTGCGCGTTGGCACGAGCCGCCTGTATCCTAGAGGTCTATTGGTCATTTTTGGCCAAAAGGCGGGGCTTTAAAAAGCCCGGATTAACTCACGTGTTATCGCCATCTTTCAGACTCAAATTCAAAGTAAAAGCTTTATTGGCATTGGGATTTGCCCGAACGTTTTAAACAGACTACCAAGAGCAGCAATTAAAATGGTTAATCTAATAGCAGAAGCGAAGGAATGATTGTACATTTTAAAATTAATGATATATGAACTTTAAAGTAGCGTGACAAACTATAATTTGGATCACAATGCTCATCAGTATTTTTCACATTATATTTATATTTTAATATCAGTTTCTCTCACTGATTTGCTTAGGGTCTGTATTTGATCACAACATTTTTTTCTGACGGATTATTTTTTAGCAGACAACCACTTTGGGTTATAAATTTATTTAATTACTCCAATACTTAAAATAAAAATATCTCAGACTGCTAATTTGAATGATTCCATGTGACCACAGGGACTTAACCCCGCACACAGTATTTAATATTTTACATATGTGTATTATTTATACCATATCTTCATATACTTAACGGTGTCCTTTGTATGAATGTTTAAGTAAATGCATTCAAGCAAGCTGAGTTTATTGACTAGTTTAAGCTGCTAAAGAGCTTTGCCAAATGAAGAATAGGATGTTTATTATTAGTCTTCATAAGGTTGTAGGTATTGTTCTAGAATGTTATTTGTATTTTTTTAAGCCCAGTGACATAGCATACTAATGTATTTATTCAAAGACCCTGGTCAATACACTGAAGTTTGTGGACTGATCATGCTAAAAGTCTTGTGCATTTTATAGAACCATGCACTTTTTCTGTCATGTTAAGAAGTGTAGCATGCACCATGAGTCTCCCAGAGGCAGATATAGGAGGATTTCTGTGCTTCCATTTAGAAATAAAAAATAAATCGCAATCAAATGTTCACCTGTAGAATTACTTGGCATCACGACGGCTTTCATAGTTTTTCACACAACAATGCAGTAGCCAACACTATAACAAAAAATCAGTACGTAAAGGAAGCCATTGCGAGACGCTTGGTATATCCCATTTGTGTGAGATTGGCAACAGATTTTTTTGTTTGTTATTGCTGTTAAAATGGAAGGAAGTTGGGGAAAAAAAAGGAGAAAATAAAAGTAAATTGAATGTAACATGAATGCTGTCACGTAAATGTCAATTTAAGCATTTTGCAGAAACAGTTCTTTCTTGCATTTTTTGCACGTTGGTAGGCTGCTTCCCCATTTATAGAAATGTTGTCCATCAAATCAAGGTTGGGCAAGAGGGTGGGAACGGACCCACAATGATGTATTTCTGTAGCAAGTGACTGTGGGAAACTCTCCCTCCTCTATTCAGGCATTTTTCTTCTTTTTTATATAATGAGGAGAGACTGATGAAGGCAACAACAGAAAATAACAATTGCATGAACAAAGCACAAGCTCTCAGCCCTGAACTCTATAATGCTTTCTGGAAGGGTTAATCATTTTAGGAAGAATTTCTTTTTTTTCCTCTGCTCCCAGGGCTGTTTTCTTTTAGGGAAAGGAACTGTAACACTTGACATCTTTGACACACTCTGGTTTGCTGTATATTCCCACGCAGTCAGGAGCTGGAAATTAAGAGCTACTCATTTTATCCATACTTGGTACATGTTTGTGATGGAGAGTTTGTAAAAAGGAGAAAAATGCATTATATAAAATGTCATATCTTTATTAAATTATTCTCCAAGAACACATTCTGCGGTGTAGTTAGTGTGAAATTATGGAATACAATGATTTTTCTATGACAATTTACAAAACAGACAAAAGAATGAAAGCGTGCAGCTTAGACTGACCATTGTCTCTCTGCTCCAGAGGGCGTCTCCCACTGGGCTCAGGATGTTTGTGGTCTGGAATAAGATGGGACACTTGCTCCTTACTCATATTTTCCGGATGTAATGGGCAACCCTTGGCATGGAAGAGTGTGAATGGAGGCAGGACGGGGAAGGTGGGGGCTGGGGGGTGGGTTGGAGAGGGATTGTGGGTGCCTCTCACCGCTCTCCCATCAGCCACCTGCAGAATAGCAAAAGCTCCCTTATTTACCCCTTCTGTTCTACAGAAGCAGATAATGAGAAAGGAACACGGTGGGAAGAAAAGAGAAAGAGTGAGAGAGAAAGAGTGAGAGACCTCCGGAATTGAAGTCAATCATTTTCCTTGGATGAGATTCTGTTCTTCGTTCTCTCATTCCCATTTTATCTCCAGCAGGCCTCTATGACACACATGCATGGATAAAACATTTTTACCTCTTAAAAATTATTTATTGATTAAAAAAAAAAAACTTTAAGACATTTTTAGATTTAATGATGTTTTTAACAGAGAGACATTGCCTTATACATATTACTTAATCTACAATAATCAAGTTCCATAACTTCTGGCCAAACTGTCCAAGTTGTTTTTAAGTTGATCCTGTTGCTTGAGCAGGAGATGTACTGGTAATGTAAATTAAGCATTCAATAAAATGTTTATTGAAAACGCTTAATGAAACGCTGCTTTGGTGTTTAACTGAATCGCTTCACATGACTGGTGCTGGGTGTTTGAATCCTACTTGCTATGTGTGGAGTTTCTGTGTGGGTTCCTTCTGCAGTCCAAATGCATGTAGCTAGGCTGATTAGAGTCTGCATTGTGTATGTGCTCTGCAATGGACCGGCATCCCATCCAGGGTGTGTACTGGCCCTGTACTTGCCGCACTTCAGAACTTGCTGTCATCTCTGGACTAAATAAGTCACTATAACGGATGGGTAATCAATACAGTCCCAGAATTTCCTAAAAAACAATATATTAGGAGAAAGACAAAAACAGCATGTCTGGTTATGAAACAAAAATTTCTAAGTAATATATTTGACCAGAAGTTGCTTATAGATTCATTGTTTCACATAAATTAATTTTCATAGTTATTTATTATTGCTATTTGTGAAGTGCTATTTAGAAATAGTACTATTCACGTTACTCATGAACTGTGATTCTGCAACTCCTCAAAAAAATATGTAGTGAAGTATACCTATTACCTACACCCATAAATCAAGATAACTGTTCGATATTCAAATACCCAAATATTAAACATTCTTATCAAACCTCTGTTAAGCAGTTTTGTTTTAATTAAGCCAATAATGAACTAGTAATATGCAAAATACAAAATACCAAAAGTATTGGTGTTAATTTTGGAAATGTAAACAGGTTAAAAATGTATAAATGCAGCTTTAAATTAGCAAGGACTTACACAAGTTTGTGCATGTGAGGTAATATATTAACAAAAATGCCAACTTGACATTTGTAATCAAATTTAACCTCATGAACTTTCATAAATGGCAATTTTGATTTTCAAAACAACATTTTTCAACAGATTGAAATGAAATGGTGCAAAGTGGACATTTAACAATAATGAATAAAATACCACTTTTAGCATTTTTTAGCACTGCTTAGGCATTCACCTTAACAGGGAGCAATGGGTGGCAGATACACTCTGTAATAGCTATTCCTATTATTCACTGTGCACTGCCATTTATAGAGTGGTCAGGCCAGCAATTTCATTATCCACGTAACAATCAGCCTACATCAATGCCTCTCCTAATGTATTTCCAATGGCACTACTTAATAAAGATAATTCTGTGTGGTAATGCAGGAGTGCACTTAGTGATCATGTGTCAAAATTGGATTTTTAGATGAAACTGACGAGAGCACAGATACGGAGAAAAAGATGATCAAATGAGTCAAGCTGCTGGAAACAGGGAAACAGAGTCTTCCGGCAGCTACTGCAGTACCCTGTGGAGCCTAAATGGCAGACATATAGTGAACCTAAGTGCTCCAATCACTGAAGACGACACCAAAAAGGGAGCTTGCGTTGTTATTATACCCTCTGTGCTCAAGTCTCCTTCAAATAAACAGTCTGCCAAAGTTGAATGTCACTGTCGGGATACATTTCAGCAGTTCGCCTTTTGACAGGAGTTGTATGGCACATTCATCTGACTCCGATATTTGCATACAATGGCAAGTTCAAATTTCACATATATA
>JABFEA020000029.1:11425741-11435806 GCA_019775915.2 Cyphomyrus plagiostoma
ATATATGCGCAAATTGGAAACTATAGAAAAAAAAAGTTTTATCGTACAAATACGAGCGTAATAAAACCGCTTTTCAAACATCAGGAGATTATTTATCCTCCCCGAGAAACATATCGCTCCCAGTATTCCTTGTGTTTTTTATAATGTTGCAGTGATTTAGTAGTGATATGTGTGTGTGTGTGTGTGTGTGTGTGTGACTACTAAATCACTACTAAATCATATATATATACAAGAAATACTGCGTACGATATGTTACAAAGAATAAAAAGAAGTAACAAAACATTTTCAGTCAGTAGATTATTTGCCAAAAACTTATTTAACTGCTTGGCATGACTTTATTTGATTACATCCTAAGTAACAATGTTAACAAAGAAGGCAACTGTCAATCAACAACTGAATCTACCCATAAGCCATCATAATAAACTTTGGCATAAACTGTCAGTTTTTTCCAAGTGCTTATCCTGATAACCTGGTCGGAATATTTCCAGTTAATTACTTCTGTAAACCGCTTTCGGTTTCTTGAAAAGCGCTATATAAATGCAACTTTCATTCATTCATTAGCAATGATTGTTCATGGTCAGCTGTGTTTTAGCATTAAATTACATTTATCTGTGTCTTTCTGCATTTAAATGATGAGATATTTGATGTAGTTGGGATGTAGCTGCAGTATAGTAGTATAGGGCTAGTATAGTGTAGCTTTAGTATTTAGTAATTGGGAGACCTTTCAAAAGCCTTATTAGGATAATCCAGCTCCAGGTGGACCTCCCTCATTCAGAAGATCAGTAGTTTCAACAGGAAGCTGCCTCCTAACTTCAGGAGATGTAAAATTTGGCCAATAACCGTTGAAATGACGAAGCAGTGCTTCAGTCACCTGCTGGTAACCAGATTAATAAATCAAATCACCATTATATCAGCACCTATGTATTAACCAGACCTGTGAACAGGGTGTCATGTAGAATTAGCCTGGATAATTGCACTTACCCATTAAGATTACATTACCCCTTTCAGATTACTGGCAGAAAGCAAACAGAACTAAACTAAAACAAATACAGAATCATTTTACATTTATTATGGAAGTCTGACAGATCAAACAAGACCTTGTTATATTTTTGTTTACTTAAAAGATGGATAAGAGCCAGATTTCACAGGAACAGAAAAGCTTAGGAGGTAGGAGGCCATGGCTCCTGGAAGGCGTAGGGAAGGAGAGTGGAAGAGAACCCATGCTAGAGAACGGAAATATATGGCTTGGGGAACAGGTGTGTATATGCATACATATATACATACATGCATACATACATACATACATACATACACACAAAGATACTGACATTCATACACACATACATACACATATACACACATACATACTTACGTATGTACGCATGCAGGCCTACTTCTATCACTAAATGCCCGGTACCAAAGGGGTTAACAGCATTACTGTTGACTTTGTTTCCGGGGTCTTCTCCCAAACCTCAGGCTGAAGTCACTATGAATGGACTACGAAAATAAAAATGATATACTGTGCCATGTAATTGCCAGGGAAATACAATGACTTTACAGAGGAAACTGCCAGGTTGCAAAGGGAGAATTGTATGTTAGCTAATTGTTAATTTAGGCGACTGGCACTGGCTAATTGTGGCGCCACCAACGAGTTATTTGCATGATGGACTAGCCACCTGCCTCCGCGTGAAGGGTCCCGCTGCTAGAGCAAACTATATAATTACTGAACAGCAGTGGGGCAATTTTTTGACTGCCGTTCCCTTTGTGTTACATGAATACTTCGTAATGACATATTTCATTAGCGAACAAATAACAGCCCCGGCCCCGTTCTGGAACAAAAAAAATCGTCTCAACAGGTCCAGTTCGATAGACTGCAGTCGCCTGCCCCTTTTTCTGTGCATTTTTGTTACATTGTAGCCATTTGTCTTTGGGTGAGATTGGGGGCATGGGGTTGTGCAGACGGCGCTGTCTTTTCAGCTTAAATGACGTATTGGTCAAACATATATTTAGAGTGATTTTTAGCTTTTGAGCTCATCAACCTGCCATGTCATCGGAATGCTGAAATGAGGTTGTGACCAATTATATTTTAAACCCGTTTCCGTCTTTTCGGTTGGGTTTCTGCAGTTACCCGTAATAGCGCCAGTATTTAGGAGTATTCTCGAATAGCAAAGACAAACGACACAGCCTTCAATTTACCGCTTATTACACTCTGTCAACCAACTAACGCTTCATCCACCTGCCCTTCACAAAACCGGAGTAAATCACCATTTCATATTTATGGTTAAAGAAACAGGTTAACCTAACTTTATTCCCCTTTTTCCGGTGTAAGCATATGCATTTCTCATTGTTTACAAAACAGTTAAGTTTTGTAAAAACTACAGCCACCGTCAGGATCAGAGAGCAGGGTATATCAGAAATAAGGGCGGCCTTTGTGAAACATTATTTTAAATATTACTGCAGACTGACTTACGCATTCACTCAACAGCCATTTCCCTCGATGGCATCATTCCTCGACCTCAGTGGTTCATTATTACTGCATTACCGAATAATTTGTGTTTTCTCTCTTGACCGTGGCCTACCGAATGAGGTTTCATTGCAGTCAGTCTAAATACATTTATCCGGTTCAGTAAGTCCGTTGTTAAATGCGACCGCTGCCCAGTAGGTGGTTTCAAAGTCCTATAATTAAGATCTATTATATAAAACCACGCTGTTTGAAAAAGGCCTATATGCAATTTAGAAGTTGCTTTTAACAATACGCGATACATATAATCAATCACCCGGCATAAAGTCAACAAAAAGTTTTTTAAGAGGGAGCGGGGGGAAGCGATTATGTGCTATTTTGAGGAGGACCCGGAGTTAACACGGTTAGTGATGGCTCGGTGATTGCTAAAGGACTCCCGCTGATAATACACAAGACCAAGGAAACTGTCCTCTTGTCTCTAATTCATGCTATGTATTTGTGACTCGTTTCCAGCACTTGGTGAGTGAAAGTTATCTTAAACTGACGGTCAGCTTTCAAAGTAGGTACATCGTTTAAATACTCATGTTTAAGTATGGATGCGCGAGCGTGAGCTAATTTGAAAAGTTTGTAATTAGACATTAAACGTGAATCGAGTCTCTCTGTCTTATTAATCTAGGGCTACGTATTTTTAAAAATAAATTTCTTGTGTATTTATGCTAAAGTTTTGTATTACTCTAAGTACGCACTTTAAATCACTTCTAATATATAGAAGGAGAGTAACGTTCGTACACATACAAAAATATATACGGATGTAACGTGCACAATTTGATGAGTTTGTATTGCTTACAATTATAATTGTAACGATTTAGAATTCGAACACATGGTACAAATACATACGCTTAGGCTACATATACTATCCCGTATAAAAGTACAGCAGTAGCAGAAATCGGACACGCTTAATGTGGTTATGCAGACGTACTTATTAAAGTTTCTGATTTAAATATTCGTAATATTGTTTACTGAGGCGCCTGACTTAGAAGACGCCAAAGTCACTTCTCATTGTTGGATGAAGCTGGAGCCAGGCTACTCAATTCGTACTTCAATTCGTACTAAAACACAAATATCCAAATCCATCCATACATTAGACCAGTTAAATATAGGTCTTGCCGTCAACCTTTGCGTTAGTCAGTCAACCATGTTGCACGATTTGTACATTTAGCTATTCTGAGTCTTCTTTTTATTGACAACTGCTAAATGTCAGCGAATTAAAGAAAGACAAATCATATCACCCCGCTCGTCGGAGTTGCTCGTTTTCCCGACTAAGCCTAATGTAACGTGAAACGTAAGTTCAGAAAAATATCATATAGGCCTATACCAAATTTCCTGTCCTTTCCCCTTCCTGTTTCCTTTAAGGGTTCCAGCTTCCATTTCGACATATAAAATATCGGTTGCTAATGCCATGGTCGTAAAAGAAGAATAATTTTCTCCAGAGAAAGAAAACCAAACTAAAGAAAAAAGAAAACTGTCAAATGCATTTTCTTTCCAAGAAGGCCTATTCAGTCAGCAATGAATTCAAGGCATTTCATCGCTAAACAATTATATTCAAAGGTCAAGTATTATAGCATCTTGTTCTCTGCTTCGCATGCTAAGTATTTCACTTCGCCAAATGACCCTTGGGTATGCTTATCTCACAATAACGTTGAGAACCAGATAAATACAATACAATTAAAGGTTTCTTGCTAAGAGTTTACTGTAAGGTTTACCAGTGGAGGTGATTGCAGTGTGATTCTTCTAGCCTATTTGTGATGCACGGTAAGATATATTCGTGACACTGCACCCCGAAACTGCTTGACATAAGCCGGTGAAAGCGAGGAAGACGCCATTCTTACACAAGGCAGACTTTAATTTGTTCTGTTTTCGTACTGTATGCGGGATACTATATTGACCTAAACGTCAGTGACCACTCGAAGTTCAAAGCTATAACTACCGTTGCGAAATATTGTTTTTGACGCCTCACTCGTGATAGTTCAGCGTCTTGCAGCCAATCAATATGCTGTTTTCTCGTATGTATCAAAGCAAATTTTGTCGTACAGTTGCAACGTCTATTGCAACTTTTGATGAATTCTGTATAGTCTCATTATACGTCTGAGTAGGCCTACCACTTGGGTATACAGAGGAGTACTTTAAAATAAACGAGTCTGAATGAAGTGAATGCAGCTCGCTTGAATATCAGTTTTAAATCATTGAAGGTTGAAACGAATCAAGACTGTAGTGTAATTAAATGTACTCATACGTACCAGCCGTTAAATTTATTGTATTCGAAAGACTCAGAATCAGTAACACCAATTCTGCTCAGGTGTTAAGATGATTCTATTCGGAATGAACAAAATGTTTTTAAAAATGTAACAGCTATAGTTCGGCCCTACATATTACCAAATATAATAACCACAACAACTAAATCTTTTCAGGAAATTATGTGACCGCCTAGTGCATTTAAGAAGAAGATCATGTCTGAAAAGCTGAAGTAAAAGAGCAAGAGGTCGACGAGCAACAAGATGGATCAACGCAATCATCACATCAATGAATATGCAATTGGCGAGTCTGAAGAACCATACAGTAGATAGAATATTCTGGGGGAATCCCGTCTATATATGCCAGGGGTCGACAGGGATTAGACGGCACCTGGAATATCCTACGTCACTCGAATGTTACATTTTGATGTTCGAAGTACAAAAATAACAGTGATGTTAATTCATACATTATATCTGAAGAATATTGGAATTGAAGACATGAATATTGGAATATAATGTTCATTTATATGATCTCTTGGAATCAAGTTGTTTTGTTTATATTTCTCTTGAGAGCACGTGACAGTTATCATTCTGCTATAGTATTCGGTTATTTTCATACTATATCAAGCTTTCGTCACATCTGTGCATTTTAGCTTCCAGTAGATGTGATAGGCGAAGAATGGCTTGTACGCCTTGATTGAATACAAATAATGTGGTAATATTAAACGTACTACAGCACAAATAGTGGGTTGCTAAATATTACTAAAACCTAGGCAATTACAACTTTGCCTCAGGCCACGATTTAATTTTAAAGATAGAACCATATACGATGAATAATGCGATATTTTCAAAACTACATATTTTCAATTCACGGTAAATCGAAATTCCAAGGCAGATGTTTATTCTTAACTGAAGCAAAATGAATAGCGTCTTAGCCGCCATGAGTTTTTTAAGGATCTAAACATTCAAGTGACAAATTTGTATGAAAGCCTCCCAGTCTGTTTCTGCAATAAGTGCTTTTCCTAAATGAAATGTCGTATTTTTACATTATTATATATAATACAAAAATATCAATATGAATATAATACAAAAATAACAATATGAATGCAAGTAATGTTATTTTGACTATTGTTATCAATATTTTCAGCGGGTATCTATGACATTTTTACATATGAAAATCCCTTCGGTTGTTCTGGCGCTCCAAGAAATAATTTTTATCATTCGTGTTACAATGAAAGAAGCCTTGTGGTTGGTTATCAGGCCGAAGCTACAGAGGGCTTTATGAAAAGAACGTAGAAGATTTCAATCTGCTGCAGATGGAATGTGTCATGTGTTGGCTGGCTATTCAGTGCTACCCTGAGCAGGCCTACGTCGGAGGTGAAAAATCAAACGACACGTGCGATCCCACAGACTGCGGAATACAGTACATGTTGCCGCAATAATGTTGGGAAATGAAATACGAGAGATGTACTTACACTTGAGTACACGGAAAAATGCAGTTAGCATTGGGCTAATTAGACCAGAAACGTATACAAGGCATGTAAAATAAATGATTACAGGCTAGGTATTTAATCAAAATAAATAATAATCGGAATGATAAATGCATTTAATTTAATCTTGCTCGACGGTTGCTAGACAATTTAAGTTAAGATTCATTTTTCAGAAGCACAGTTTTTGTTGGTAGCAAAAAAGGCGGGCGAAATTCAAAAATGTTTATCGACTCAAGCACTCTTCTAACAAGGTTTGTTAGTTAAATCAGTTGTATATTATCACTAAGATACAAGCCTACTATAATTTATCTGAAAAGACTCCTAATTCATCTACGTCTATTGAAGTATCACGTGAAGTTTCAAGCACGCTGTCCTAATCCAAAACAATTTGAAAAATTATGTCACACATTCTTCAAATATGAACATATTCAAAACACCACAAGTTATGTACATTGTTTTCTTATAATTTATGAATGATTCTAAATGATAAAAATTTAAATATTGACAAAAATTATGCCTTTTCTTTCAAGACAATATAACATTTACTGTATTGTTTGTTACAAAGAAACTACTTCCTCCATTTTCTTTAGAAATGAACGCCTGTACATGGACAAAGTGTGATTTTTTACACCAAATATATTTTCATGCAGCCTATTAATATTTCATTTAATATCTGCTTGAACACTCAGTAGATCCTTTTAGTGATATACGATGTAGTTACTTGTGTACACCTGAATGCGTTCCTCTTGAAAGTATTACAGTTTGATTTTAAAATGAGCAAGAAAGGCGCACCTTGCATGCCAAAATACCGAATATGACGGTGTACAGATCGCTGTGTAATTGTTTCAGGTTCATGCGAAACTGTATAGATAATGACAGAAAATCTGCCCGAGTTTCACATTGTGCTTCTTCAAGGAATGAGATGAGAGCACACACGCTTCCAACAAGTCATTCTCAACAGCTACAAGCTCGGTACAAAGACCACACACCAAGTCTAAGACATGTAAATGTAATCCCCAGACATTCGGGGCAGATCCAAACAAAAAGCCTAATAGAATCTCAACCACCCGTATCTGTAATACATCATTTGAAACGATAGAATTTGTCGAAGGTCATCAGTAAAACCAAAGATTTTTATGGACACATAACACGTGTGAAGTTTTATTGATGTATTTCTCTTATACATTGTTACAAAGCGCCAGAACCTCGTCATCATTTTTATCTGCTATAGATCCGATGAAATTGTGAAAAATGGTCCACAATGGATCAATTTTTTTCCAGTTCATCTTGTGCAATTCACAAGAGGAACTGTACAATGCACAATTCAGTCTATTATTATTATTATTATTATTATTATTATTATTATAGCTGTTGATATTGTAATTAAACAGCAACAACAACAATAATAATAATATAATTATATAGGGTATACCAGACTATAAACCGTGTCAATTAATGAAATAGTAATGACATATTGAAATGTGCATTTAATTTTACTTTGCAATAATGTGCATTTCATTTTTAATCTGTTACTCTAGTTTTGTGGAACAACAGTACGTAGACAATGCAGCCAACAAATGAATTGCTGTCATCATCATTATGACATCATACAAACAACAGGTGAAAACTCAATGGGTGTCTCAGTATGGAATATTATTTATCTAATTTAATTAATTTGTGGAATATGACATTTATATAGATGCACATTTTGCGAACCAATTTTCGAACACCAATTAACATTTTAAGATTGTTAATCAAAGCTTGATTAGGCTATGCACGTAAAATCGTGCTGTATTCGGATTTGAATTTTGCTTCTCTGGCAGTCTTCATGAAATGGGATAGAGTGGTTATAAGCATAAATCTGCAACTGGTCTGAAAGATGCAATATTTTCATCCATTCTAGGTTCCGCGCATGATTTTCACATTACAGACAGATATTGCGTCTTGCGACAGATAAAAAGAAAACACAAATTTGAATTCGCATTTTATAATATACAATCAACATAAAACATCGATAGTGTGATATATAGAATGAACTGTAACTTGTTTTTAGACTGTTTAGAAAATCGAGCTAGCAAATAAAACTCAGACTTTCAACCAGAATTCTTAACGCCGTGAATGGACCGAAATATAAACGGGGAATACAAAGGTCAAGAGTTTCGTATTTTGATATTTTAATGCCCATAAAACGTGCAAAACTCTGCAGCCTCGCCTGCTATCTGAATACATGGCCCCATAGCAAACCATTTGGGAAACAATTTACCAAAGGTAAAACTGATTGAACGACTCTCAACCCAAAAGAGACAGTCATTACAATCAACCACCTCATTAAAACCCGCACACTCAACCGGAACACTGGCGCAAGGTCGCGCGTGCAAGATGGGGTCTTCGGAACTCATTCTAATTGCCACATTAAGACGCGCGCGAAGTGTTCTTTATTTTAATGGATTTTCCCCTTTTCCTGAAGTAAAGTTGATTTGGAGATTTTAATGAACTAGTACAAAGTAAATTATGGGCAAATCTTAAAGCACCGCCATAAACAAAATACAGTATAAGACATTAATAATCACATCGTGTAAACAATTAAATGTAAAACAAATGGTTTGCTCATACATTTTGACATATTGTTAATCTACTACGACATCCCGCTACATTTTGTACGTGGTGTGTAGTTTAATCTGCTGCTATATAAAGTGTTCATAAACTGTCAGCCGTCATTTCCTTTCTTGCAACTCATAATACAATATTTTCAGATCGCCGGCCAAGCTGTGTTTATCCCTCAGCTATGAAATATTCACTCACACACACACACACACACACACACACACACACACACACACACACACGCATCTATCTATATATTATATTATTATGCCAATCTATAATAACAATCACATCAATACATTTTAGTATATGTCCTGTCGAAGCTAGCATCACTGATATTTATTTTATTCACTGTCTGCATAGAATGTATATGCCTCATTATAATCTATTACTGTTATACTGGTTTACTACGGATAGTTTACTGTTATTAGTATATTTCATTACAGATAAAATAGAATACATAAAAGCTGATACTTTTGTAAGGGTCACCGGTGTAATCCTCAGCGTACAACACAGGTCCTGGCATTTGTTGCGTGCTTCCAGAACTCTTGCTGATGGCCGATTTTTTTGTATGACCGGTAAAATAAGATAAAGACATAGTATAGTACAAGTAATCTTCTCAACTTTCCATGAATTGATGCTGCCATTTAATGTCCATTTCATAGCGAGTTCACATAAATGAAGCTGTTTGTAATTACATGAAATCACGGAACATGGGTCAAACATGGCGATATAACAAAACCATGCATTCAAGCATAATCAAGCCACACAACATATCCTACTGAGCATAGAGAACGTAATGTTTGAATTCAGAAACGCATTTCACTGTTTTTCTCACAAACTGACGTCATTTGATTTCAATGAAAGCTCATGCGGCAGCATTAAGTTGCAGCGACTGAATTTACTGAATTTATTTTTTTAAATCATGGACAATAATAATAATAATAGCAATAATAATAATAATAATGTCAGTCGATTTATTTAAAATACCTTTTAATTATTAATGAATACAAACGAAGTAAACGTTGCTACCAAACCCCCATAAGTTTTCTACTTAGCACCCACAAAAAGATAAGTAAAAGCCGTAGGCCGACCGGCCAGCGTGTGTCAGATGACATTTTTGTCACGTGGCATTTAATGACAACACTACCACGCGGATAAGGACCTGTTTATTCCTGATTCGGCGGCCTGATGACTTTTATGTTTATGCACCTTTTCT
>JABFEA020000029.1:11435860-11446504 GCA_019775915.2 Cyphomyrus plagiostoma
CCCCCCCCCCCCCCCCCCGACAGAGACGATTGCTCAGAGCAGTCGGTTCGGAAAGGAGATAATTTGGTTGCTCCATCTTTATTACATAAGTCTGGGTAGATACCATACGGTTAAGGTGTGGTGGTTAATATTTGCTACAAATTAAAAGGTCTGACCATTATGCCGTATACTCAACAAATATCGACCATATATAGACGGCCATTTCGCGTGACTTAAACGTATTATTCAGAATAAAAACACGATTATATAAAACCATAGCACATAGTTCTTCCATCGCAACCAAGTGTAAAAAAATGTCAGCATTTCTCTTCCTGAGAATTTGCTTTGATTTCAAAAAAGCGACGAAACGTATTATTCAGTTTCCAACCATTTTCAATCTCAGCTATTACGGTAGACCTATTACGGTAGACGCATTTATATTTATGAAATATGGGCCCGTTTCAAACAATATTCCTACTCCCTAATTAAGCATTAAAACATTGTTTTATCTGTTATTACTATTATTATTATTATTATTATTATTATTGTTATTGTTATTATTATTATTATTGTTATTATTATTTTGGTAGAATGGAACTTTTTAAAATGTTTAATTGCAAAATTTTAAATATTTTATTTTAGCTGTATTTGTAAATTGTTAATAATCGTAATATAGCTATGTACTGAAAGGTATGGTTCGAAACTTAGGCTATATGAAAATTCTTAGCGATTCATTTTCATAGAACATTTCTTTTAAATTCATATAATGAGCTTTGGTTAGAAAAACACGTGCGCTGCTCATAAATATATACATTTGTTTTAAATGAAATTCAGTAAAGGAATGTCAATTAAATTGTATATAATTTATTAATATGGTTGTATGACTATATATATGGCAGATATCTATATAAGTTACAAGAAAATAAGAAGTACAAATAACAATGAAACTATATATAATGCAAACAAACTTGAATGTCGATAAAAAAATTTATACAATATACAGATCGCTAAAAACTATGCATTCAATCCAAACCTTTTACAGAAATATACAAGCTACGTCTTACATTAAGTTGTTAGAAATCGGAGCTATTTCAATCCTTCTTAGTCTGTCAAACGCCAGATTAGCCCTTCATTTCAGTTTGGATTCTCTCGTTTTACCTCCATCGTACATGTATGCGGACGCAAGCACACGCATGCATTTTATTGTGTCGTTTGTTTTAAACACACTTGCTCTGTGGCCTAATCGGTTCTTTTTAATGAATCTATTTGCTCTCGAAATCGACGCGAGTTCTTTGCTCTGACATCCGCTTGATAGATCTTACTTCTTGAGTTCGATTCTTCTCTCAGTTCCAGCGTCTACGTATCCAATCAAGGATAAATAATTGTTCCTTGTAAGGAAAGCAAGCTTAGTACAGAGAAGGTGCAGCCACCGCTGTCCGTTCCGCAGATACCCTCAATGTAATTGTACGTATTTAAAAATGTACTTCTTATTGTTTCTGCAGCTGTCACCATGTTCTGCCGTACAATAAGGCCGAGCAGGGCAGTGGGCCACCGTACTCAGAGCTCGAAGAGTTTAAGTGTGGTAGGCCTGACACCTGCGTTTGAAGGGAAGGGGGGCTACTGGAGTGCTGAACTAAATCGGGAGAGTGGCTCGCGCTCCCAACCTGCGGGTTCTGGTGCTGGACCATCGCTGAACTGTTACTTGACACAATCATGACATTGCTTGCCTGATGGTGGTGGGTTTGGATGGCGTTTGTCGGCGTGTGGGTGCCCCCCTGACAAGGCTTGCCGTCTTTCACCAGCACCGGCACGGCGACGCGTCGGGGCGACTGCTGTTGTTGCTGACAAGAGCCAGTGTCCTGCTGCATCTGTTGCTGGGAAACCTTGTCCTTGGCCTGTCTCTTCATTTTGTACCGATGGTTCTGGAACCATATTTTGACTTGAGTCGGGGTGAGGTGAATCATACTGGCCAAATGTTCCCTTTCCGGAGCAGAGAGGTATTTCTGTTGCTTGAATCGTCGCTCCAGCTCGTAAACCTGAGCTTGTGAAAAAAGCACGCGGCGCTTCCTCCGGGGAGTGCTGGACAGAGGTCCCATACTCTTCCCTACATCCGCAAGAGAGCCCAGACTCCCCATGCTGCTCATGTTCATGCTGGAGGAGGAACCCATGAAGCGGGATACTGGAAGAGGAAAACAAAAGATAAAGAACGGAAACGGCAGTAAAAGAAACGGCACTGTCAGTGAAGAAGAAATTAAACAAACTGCATAATAGGCAATTAGACGTTTTATGAATAACAAAAATCGAGATAAATAAACATAATTCATACACTATAGTTTATATTTTGTATACTTGTAAAATGAAATTCAATTTGTACATACATATATAGATCTAATATAAATTCGAATAAATATGAAATTAACTTAATAATGTTTTAACTGGGAAAAATAATATTGATAAATTGACATAATTGACATAATTATATTCGCAATTCACTGTCCGCTAAGTTAAAAGTAACTACTTTTAAAGCTCGTGGAAGTTCGCTTTGAAATAACACCACTTTTTCTCTTTGATTTCTTTTATCTCGCTCATGTGTCTTAGGAAGCAAGAGACCAATTGTTACCTGTCAAATAATGTATACTGGGAACCAATCATTATTTCGAGAAAAATAACTAAATAAAAAGTCAATGGTTCTTTTGACTTGTCGTAAATTGCTCTCCTGTGCAATGTCAAATAGGTGAACTTCCAAGACCGTCTCACCTGGCAACATAATTAGCCATAGCTGGTTTCCACTTACTTGAGGAAAAGCGCGGATCTGGGTTGGCTCCATACCAACCGGTGGCTGCGCTGCTGTTCCGCATGGTGTCCTGGTAAGGCGGAAGCTCGTTCATGTTTCCCAGGTTGCCGTTACAGTAGCCCCCCATTGCGGTGTGTGACAACTGAGACACCCCAGCTGCAGTCATGTGGTAAGTGGCGGAAACCGTCCCGTTGTGGCCCATATGGTGCTGCTGCATCGCTGCTTGGGAGACTTGCGGTTGTCGGTACGTGGGGAGGGAAGCCCCCAAATTGTTACTCTCCATACTTACTTTCTTGTAGCTCTCCTCGAGGGGACTTAAGATATCGGAAACAGAAAAAGGAGTCGTATGCTTGGGGCTCATCGACATTGTTCTGCGGCTGGAGGGGAGAAAAAATGATAAGGCAATCTCTCTCAATCTCTCTCTCCCTCTTTTTTGGCCAAATCCTCCTGTTGCAGTTTTCTTAACGTCGTCAAAGCTGCTGGATGAAGACGTAGGAAAGTGCCCGGAGTCCGCCTTAATTGGATTGAGTGGAAGCTCAGGGCTGGCTTTCGTTTGTTTTAGCTGGGCGCCAGGTTTAAGACTGCCACCAGAGGCGGGGCATCGGCAGTCAGAACAACATTACAAAGGAGCCCTATCCCTCATGCAACCCTGCATAATTTATCGTACGTGTTAATCGCGAACTGCCCCGTGTCACGGACGCCGTGATCCCATTAAACGAATTCCATTTTTTTATTTTTTCCCTCGATATGCATAAAATATTTTCATTTTAATTATTGCCTGTGATTCAATGACCTTTATATGTTCTTATTTTTGTTATAGTCAATAATAATCAGCATCATTATATCAACACTACCACCGGTATGTTTTGTTATTTCCCTTTTAAAATCTATTTTTAGTAGAGGACCTTATAAAGAGATTGTGTGTATATATTGAGATGGAGGGCCACTCAAAGCTGGAAACTGTCTCAAAGGCTTAAATTGAACTCCCGACTTTTAATGGACTTAAGAGGCGTCTAGTGATTGCACTTGTTAGCGATGTTTGTAGTATGCTTGATCGTACTTGGACATACGGCATGTAATGCGAGGCGAAACAAACAACGACTGAATACATATCCATCACTTAAGTGGATGCGTAAATGACTGACCCCGTTATGGCTATATTTGCTGCTAAAGGATATAAGCATTACTACCCTTTAGCAAAGAAGTCCTTTTCCGGAAACCCAACATTAGTTATTTGCCTATATAGATAAAGCCTTCCTAGACAATTCGTCGCCGCTGAAGTGCACTCATTGAACTACATATTGGCGTTAAAACAAGCTCTGCCTCAGCGTAGCCATCGGTTTTCTATGTTTATCTTCAAGGGCCTAAATATATGCACTTTAACCCGAAAATGGGTTACTACACTGCCCGAATATCTAACAGCGGGAAAAGCAGATGACATATTCAACACAGCAGCCATTTGCCAGCTACTGTGAAACGCCGCAATTTGAAAAGTGGAAATGCAAAATAATACAGTAAGCCCATCTTCGATAAACAGATAATATCATAACTATATTTAAATATTTAATCTATCGGAGCAAGTTTTCTAAGACCAGATTTTGCGGAATAGTGGACCGTCGCAACACGCATCTACATTCTTTATTACTATTGTTCTTCAGGTTTTAATCTAAGCCAACATCTGAAATTCATCCATCATCCACCCGTCCGTCCGTCCAGCTATCTATCGTACAAAACTGAGAACACCCTGTAGTCGGGATATCGGCAACATCACAAATATTTTCCCAGTAGCAATCTTTATTTTAGTATTTTGATATCTGCGGATAATTGCAGTTTTCCCCCATCTAAATACTTCAACCAAATAGCACTTACACTGTACACCAGTCTGAGATTAATTCGAATGCATCTACTGCGTTCCGTAAATAGGCCTAATAACAAATGTGAAATTGTGACTTTTCACCAATAACCCAATTTGCACCCTTCTTCGACCGAAAAATGCGCAAAAGTTGAAAAATAATGTTAAATGTAAGACGTACGTGTATATTGCAGATGTGTAAAAATGGAAATATATGGTTCGTTATTTTGCGTTTACGCGTCAGTCAATCAATCAATCGATATGTCTATCTATCTATCTTGAAATCAGTTTCACCTTTGCATATCAATCTGAAAACATGTTAAAGAGCTGATTTATCGTGTAACTAATTAGATTTTATTATAATTATTATTATCAATGTATAAAAAATTATAGGCCTACGCAACAAATACTATAACGGTAAAACGAATCGGTAAGCGACCAACCATCAAATTCAGACACAAACGGGAAGCCTCCAGACTCACTATACCATAAAACTGTAGAAACATAGCGTCTTCTTGTGGCGATACCACGAACTTAAACTCGGGGTGCAGGTGGAGCCGAGATGTAAGTTTCGACTGGTCGGAACACTTCGCGTTCTGAGCCGAGTGAATGGGGCTCTTTCTACGAATAATTACTCTATAGTTGAGTAAGGAAGATGACATCGCAACATAAAACGGTGTAGGTAGGCAGCAGCGCCGAATGTCTCTACTGCTTTTAATGCGAGAATCCGTTATTAATTATGTATGAAACATTTTATATCGTTGCTTTCGTAGATAGTGTTACATAGTAATACACAATTGCTGACATAAGCATTTATGAAGGGTTAGGGTTATTGTTAGTGTTTAAGTGTTAATGAAAGTGGGGTACGCCGATGAAGGTGTCATAATCATTTGTGTTAACACATTGTGTATTTTAAGCCTTATAGTCATTTAGATATATGTTATTGACATTTCAGTATTATAGCTACCCCCCCTCCGGGATCACGTTCAATTTTACGACTTTCTACAAATTTAACAGGCATGAAACCCTGCATGTCAATCTAGACTACATACTATTCATGTTGCAGTTAAGAAACAAGTGCGTGATATTTAATGAACTGTGCTTTTTCTGCAGACATACAGTTTGTTTAGCGCAACCGCATCAAAATTATTGCTTTCAATGACTGTCGAAGGCAACAAAAGGTTGCCTTGGTAGCCAAGTGTTGGCACTGGAAGCTGGAAGCTAAGTTTCACACATTTCTTTCAAAATGCTAATAAATATTCTAGCTACTGACCTAATTAATTTCTCGGCCCTATTATCTATAGGTGAGCAAACCTTGCAGAGAAAATTATACAAAATTATAGCGCGCGCGAAGTACAGGCAATTAGAATCATAACATGATTTCTCTATAGTATATTTCTTCCTTAATTACTAATTTTCAAAAGCTTTCTTGATTATCTGAATCTAGACCCCTTGTCTGTACTAGTACATGGCTATTACGATCAATTAACACTAATTAGTCAGGATGCTTTCGCTAATTGTTCGCAATAAAGCTCTTCACCAGTAGAGTTTGCAGGATATTGCTGGAACATTGAAGCATTGTTGTATTTACGACACTCTCCCAGTCACCTAAAAGGTTCATGAATTTTTCATGGGGTATAAGAAATGACACTTTCAAATGAAAACTCTCGCGTATTAAACGCAACACTTTAAATAAAAAACGTTATTATGCAGGTAAACAATGAACAATAGATTCCAACATTGACCTGACAAAATGCGGCGTATTCGGAAAAAGAGGTTTATCTCGGGATAAAACGTAAAATGACGTGTAATAATAATAATAATAATAATAATAATAATAATAATAATAATAATAATAATAATAATAAAGCTTTACAGTACTGTATATTGTTTACGTTTGGTAAGAAAGTAGAGGGCAGCGGTATTGATTGCCGACTTGTCCTTATTAAACTTAATTGTACTTATTTGGGTGAAACAGAAATATTTGAAACACTGCAAAATTGTGAATAATGTATAAGCTATTTGAATAACGAGAATCCATTTACAATAAGTTTAATTAAATATTGATGTATTCAATATGATATGTACCATAAATATATTTCATATTACATTATTTTAGCTTTATTATGTGAAACCCGCCGAGTGATGTATTACATAATGAGTGCACAGATAGGGCTACGCGTTTATCCTTTAGAAATTACAGGCTATATCTCAAAGTGTCGAAAACTGCTTAAAGATTTTTATGTCGTATATATTTGCCCAACTTTACCTGGCCTTAACTCGTCTTCGTATAGGGCATGATTGCCCAAGAGCATCCAGTTGTTATCAAGTTAATATAACTCAAGGCCACCGCACTACAGAAAATCGCAGAGCAAGCGTTTTGATTACTTGAATCCGATTTACTGATCGAAATTAATGATACTACACAAATTTCATCTTTAGTCAAGTTTATGCAAATCATTTACATTTTTCAGTTAATAGTGTAGTGATCTATGCATTGTACAACGATGGTAGTATGAACGATTCAATTCTGCTGCCAGTAATCTAAGAACGTGGAAATACTCTCGGAAACAGGTATAACACTGACATCTAGTGGTTGAATCGAGCGGCGTCGTGCGGCGCTGCTCTGGCCAAATGCTCGCTGTAACTGGTGGCGCCGTTGCACATGCTGGCAGAACTGCTGCACCGCTGTAGAGTGACGGTGTCTTTCCGGTGCCACATTTCATTTATTCACCTGAAGATGGGGTTAGCGGCGCACCCGATTCATTCCTAGGTTACAAAGTATTAACGTTTTTTACGCCAGTAAAAACGATTTTCCTGTGAAAATCCATAATTAAGATTTTTTCTTTTTCCAATCGTTGTGCCAATTCTTTTTTTCCCGAATTCTGTAACGTAAATGTATCGTAATCTTTCATGGTGAATTTGTTTAATGGGCTAATAGTATGTAGTAAGTTTCAGGAAAACATTTTAATGTTTTCACATGGGTAGCGAACTCACAGAATAAATGTGTTTATGTGTGAGAATTAAGAATGGACTGGAGCCTATGTCCGGCTGTGTAATTCACTATAATGTCTAATTGATATCGCGATGCTGAAAAGTTTGTTAAAGCGTCTGACGCACTCGTTTACGTTTAAAAGTTTCGGGATCTATCCTTAATTTTTCACGATATCATACAAAGGATATAAAACTACTCATAACATCTCAAATAAAGCATATTTTACTGCGATGTCTTTCTTGTGTAAGTCCTCATTTTTAATAGTATGAAAGCTTATTCATAAATTCATAAATTACATTTTTTGTAATTTCACATAATTTATTATGTAACAAATACTTCCTCAAGGCTACAGCTATAGTATGAGTGTCGTGATTTTTGTTTTGTTCATATGGTTAGGTGCACTGCATTTCCTGTAAGAAAGAAATCCAAAATTACCTTAGGCCGATCTGAGCAGAGTAGTTACACTGTTTTCAGAAGCGGAATGCAAAGCTATGTTTAGCAATCCTATAGGTCGGACGTATGATCAGTATTTTGTTACCATTGTCTGCAACCATTGTAATAAAATTAATTGAGGCCAATCGAGAACTGGCCTCATCGACCAACAATCTATAAAAGACCTTTTCGTCAGGCGATGGAGACAGCCAGCATTTGTCGGTACAACTTCCTTCAGTTCGTTTATTATTTTTTGGTTAATAATTGGGTCTGATAACTTGGACAGGTAAGGTGCCCTAAAGATTCTCACTTCACGTAGAAACTGAAATGTTACAATAACTACACTGTCAGACACAAAAGGACCAATTTGTAGCCTTCAGAGTACAATTACTTGTCACTAGGACTGTACACTCATCTGGAAATGGTAATCTATGGCTCCTCTATAGTTAGTTGGCTTGTTTTTTTTCGGGGGGGGGGGTGTTTTGTTATGATCTCTTATTCTCTTTGTCATTAGTGCAGTTTCCAGCTCTCATTGGATTGTACATATTGCCCCTCTGTAATAATTTGGTTGTCTAAGAAAAAAATGGTTAAATTTTACACCTTTGCTTGTACCCTGTACAGAAAGGGACTCTGAGAAACATCCCAAAGGTACAAACAGCATTAATGTACCATCAATGGTACAGAAATGTTCATCAGAGTCCATTTCTGCACCTTAAAAGATACAATTACTTACAGCTAAGGGTACATTTAGCAGACCCTTGAGGGTACAACTCCAGTGACAAGCAAAGGTACAAAGTTTCACCCTTTTATCTGAGAGGGTATACGGAATCCTTGACCATTTATTCCACTGCTTAATTCGTACTTCCAGGAGGTAACAAGAAATATTGCAGCAACAGAAGCTTCAGCAAGGACCCTTGGTGCTAATGATGTGGTTTGGGTTCCACTCTTTGATGTGTGAACCTGGATTCAGGCTTCCCATGGTTCCCTATGGCACCAGATTATGATACATGATACTGTGAGTCCCACAGCAGTTTCACGGGAAGCACATAGAGTCTACATGCATCTTCATGTCTTCTCTGTGATCAGGTCAATTCATTTCCACAAAAGGTGTCCAGATTCCTCACAAAAACATGTGGTCAGGGTAGATCCATGTGTGTGAGAAACTGTGTAGTCTGTCAGACACTGGAATCCCACACCTGTGCATATGGAGAATGGATGGATGGATCGATTGCACTTTGAAAAAGGGAAGATATAGTGATTAAAAGGGAAGTGTGCCTTTTGAATGGATTGCTGTAAAACACTTTGTTGGTTTCCTGCATGGACTATAACTGTTACTTAAAAGTAACAAAGTGCTTAAACGAAGAACATCCATTGATCTTGTAATCGCTCAAAGGGGCATGGAGTTTAAGTCAAACAGCCGAGGTCAGAAGGTCGACGTACACACCTTGAACAGGATGTCAGTCTGGCAAGGTCATAGCCATGCAGAAAATAGTTAAACAAGGGAGCATGCAGAGATGCCAACTATCTGCATGTCCTTGGAGTCAAGAGCAGAGAGAAACATCTTTGCCTTTAGTTGTTTAGCTGCTTTCTGGTGCCACTCTGGGAGCTGCATATAGTTTAGATTCATACTTAATATCCATAGATTAGCAATTTATAGTACTCTTATTTTGAGTTGTGAGTCTTCTATTCTGAGAACCAGCAAAGCTTTGGCTTTTGTTTTTACAGATGTAACCATATATGTGACAGGCTGTAATATGGGACAGGCTGTCATATGTGACAGTCTGTAATATGTGACAGGCTGTAATATCTGATAGGCTGTCATATGGGACAGGCTGTAATATGTGACAGGCTGTAATATGTGACAGGCTGTAATATGGGACAGGCTGTAATATCTGATAGGCTGTAATATGGGACCGGCTGTAATATGTGACAGGCTGTAATATGTGACAGTGTGTCATATGGGACCGGCTGTAATATGGGACCGGCTGTAATATGTGACAGGCTGTAATTTGCTAGCGAATCCTGCATTCATTCGCTCTGTACGTCTGCCTACACTGCTGGAATGTAATGGAGTGGTATCTCTGAATTGTTAGTTACAATTCAGTTAGTTACACTTTGTTGAGCTGTATGGAGCCTTTGTGTGTGTTAGCTCCCCTTATCTTTTTGTTACGATCAGGAGCCGCTACCAACACAGAGACACTGATATATACTTATACACATACACAGTGCTCAGCCAAAGTTATATGCTGTCATGGGAAATGTTTAAAGCTGTTTATCTGGGTAGAAAGTATATTATAGCTCAGAGAAAAACACTTTTTAACATTACAACATGGAAATTATAGGTAACACGATATAAAATAAGAATTTCTTCTGTTCCCCAAAAAGTTACCAAAATCTGGTTGGACAACCTCACCGTGGGGGGGCACCTCACTGTTTGTGAAATTTCACCACCAGTGCACATACATACAGTACAGGCCAAAAGTTTGGACACACCTTCTCATTCAATGTGTTTTCATTATTTTCATGACCGTTGGTAGATTCTCACTGAAGGCATCAAAACTATGAATGAACACATGTGGAGTTATGTACTTA
>JABFEA020000029.1:11449647-11473287 GCA_019775915.2 Cyphomyrus plagiostoma
AGTACCCCCCCCCCCCCCCCCACACACACACACACACACACACACACACACACACACACTGTGATGACCCCAAGGCTTTAGTATGTTTCGTGCTCTTGCTCTGCAGCGAATTGGCCTCGGATTTATAACAAAATTATATTTTAAAATCGGTTCATGTGGTTCATTAAGAGCCAACACTAGGACTGCACAATTAATCGTAAAAAAACTATGATCTCGATTCACATCTCTATCCGATCACATTTCTATATTACAACAGCTCTACTGAATTGTAGGCTATTACATCAGCTTGAAGAAGCACTTCTAATTCTCAAGCGCTCCATAATTCTGCTTTCTCTTTAAAGGGCACTTTTCCATCGCATCCGATGCCTTACTTTTGGTACTTAAAGTAAATATCAAAAACCTGGTACTTCAAGATGGTTTTCCACTGGCGTAAAAACTGGTATCGGCACTGAATGACATCACAGTGTGAGTCCGGTATTTTGCACCGAATTCCAACAATGGCTGTAGTATATTAGGGCCAGTAAAAAAATAATTGGTTTATCATCCCCGCCCGCGTGGCGAATTTAGCCTCGATTTTTTTTTTTTTAAGTGTATTTTCCTGTGTAAATTCCACAGCCCTCAGCCGGCATAATTTTGCAGATCATACCATATGTCATACATCTGTTGCTGTTCCTTTTGTTTACTGTTGATGTTGAAAACGGAAGATAAGTTATCTTCTTTCTAAGAAAAAAAAATCGCCCTCCCTCATCACTTGTTTCTGATTGAAAGGATGATAAACTAATGATTTTTTTTACTGGGCCTTACAGGGATGGAGGATGTGCGATATTAATACCAACCTCGCATGCTGTGCACATGCAATTCTTACTTCAGCTAGATTAACATCAGGCTTTTTCATACCTTCATACCGTATAGACATAGCTTAGGAGTTCTGGTTTCACTAAAACATTTTTACTCTGTCATAGAAAAAAAAAATCAAGTTTTGCTACTTTAATTATTATTCATTTTCAAGACTATCTGCTATTTGTTTAAAAATCAATTTAAAGTTTACTTAGGCTGCTTTTGCATGAGTGATGCGACATTTCTCACTGTGAGACAATCATAATCATTTTCATCCTTGCTGCTTAAATCACTCCTAGACGGCTTCGTGAGAATTTTTTGTTGAAACTTTATTTAATAAACACCCAAACATTTATCACAGACACACTCGTGGTGTCCTATTATATTACAGAACATACATCTGTTTCCGAGCAGATCGCAGTTAAAGGCTGGGTCAATAAATTTGTCCACGCATCTATTATTATTATTATTATTATTATTATTATTATTATTATTTATCCCGTTTATTGTTGTTTTCTGAGTTCGGGACATTTGGTACTGTATTGTTTGGAATGGCTGCTTTGCTAACCCTAATCGAACGGCCAATTGAGCGTTTCCTATCTCTTGTCAGAAGTTGATATGCCGGTCCTGGATCAAGCATGTTTGGTACAATCATGTTTTGTTGAGTTTTTTTGCAGTTTAATGAGTGCAATAAACGTCTAAATTAAAAGGGGGGAATGTTATAGAACCTTCATCTGAATTCAAAGCAAAAAATTGAAAATAATATTTATTTTTCAGATTAGTGCAGCCACTGCAGGTTAATTTAGGGTTACATAAAGGTGCAATGTATCCCCCCCCCCAAAAAAAAAACAAAAAAAAAAATACTGGAATAGGCCTTAGTGGGCAATGCAGGACCTTGGACATTCTTTTCTTTCAGCTATTGTACCACTGCTCTTCCCACTGTCAGTCACATACACACATATTGATACACAGCTGTTTTATTGATCAAATAAATATTACATTATGTTTCACTACAATCTGGGGAGGCATCCAGTTGGTTTAAATCATATATATGGTTAGATGAGTCAGTTGTTTAATTTTGGAGGCCTATTTTATTTTCCAGCTTCTCCCCAGTTCTGCTTAATGCAATATTTTGAAACATTTCCGCAGTGTCATATTTACAAAGAACGCCACTTTCTCTCAAGCAGTCACTGTCAAACCATCAATGTCAATCAATTCAGCCTCACCCCCCCTGGATGCCACTTAGTTACGCACTTAAGAAGCTATCCCTTAAGCTATCCCAACCTCATACAGGATTGTTTAGAGAACAGTCATAGAACAGTAAACACCTTCAGAAAGGAGTACATTTTGAGTCCTTGTAACATGCTAAGAGACACTGTTACTGGAGAACTCGGAGGACTCAGCCCAGAGTACTCACACAAGCAGGGAAAGAGCATGCAGACTCTCACACACACAGAGCCAGGGCCAGGAATTAAACCCACAACCCTGAAAGCAACAGTGTTACCCACTGTGTTTGAATAACAGCTCATTGCAATGAAGGATGCATACAGCTTGTTCAGATAATGTTTTAAAACTCAGAAATACAACCAATAAACAAATATTATTTTGAATAACTTAATATATTTTAAATAGTTTTCAAAGCTTCTCAGAATTGCAAAAAAAACGTTACATTTTGTTATCGACATATAGGTTCGCGCTGACTAAAAAATACATTACTTAAACGTGTACTGTGATTTACATTTCACTTTAACGTTTAGCGTGTGTACCATTTCTGTTTAGTAGTAATATTTTATGCAAAATAAGTTATATTTTAATTGTTGCAATTTTTAGTCAAATCTTCCTGAAATGGCACTGTAAATTTGCTGCAACCCCATAAATCTTATAGTGTTGTTCATATTTCTTTATTTTTATAAACAACTTTTTAAAACGTTTTGGTGTGATTCATATTTAAATTACATTATCGACATTTTGGGTAAATATATGCAAACTTAACGTTTAGCCCGTATTTCGATTTGAATGTAGACGCATATATTCGTCCCATGTTGACGAAGAAGCGTGTCCTGATAAAAGTGCAGTCTGTAATGATTAAAATCGCTTAAACGTGCTTCGTAGCCACCAAATCATAAATCCCATGCATTGTCACAGATTTCAACATTGATGCTGCTTCTTCCTGAACAGCGAAAACAAACGAAAACTCGGGAGATGTTTGCAGTGTATACGCTCTATTTATCTACTAAATAAATGCATTTATCTTGGCGTTTTAAATAAAACTGGCTGTTTATAGCCAATTAAATGCATGTATATGACCGTTGCCTTATCCAGACAATACGTTCTGGTTTGTTTATAGAAACATAGGAAACTTGGTTTGTCTGTGGACGGGTCGTTTATACAGTATAAATGGAAAGAAAGAAAGCAAACGTAGGGTGAGCGAAACACCCTATTCAGCAGATTCGCTATGTCCCTCGATAATTTAAATAACCAGTGGCGACCCTTGAAAGCCAGTTTTGTCATCCTTAAAATCCACGATGGTTTGAAACACTATTGTGTCGTTAAAACCCATAAATTTGTTACCAGGGACTGATTAAACAGTAGGAGAATCGAAACACTGAGGATTTTGTCTTGGTCCTTTTGGACACTAGACAATGGCCTTTTCAGGAGAAGACACAAAAAAGTGTGTTTAAGGGGAGATGCGTCGAGCAGAGGGGTCGGGCGGTCCCCTCCGTATGGAACACAAGGTGGCCTGCGCGAGGAGACAAAGGACCAGGTGACAGCGACGATGCGCTTCTGTGTCCCGGGAAGAGCAAACAACAACTTAAGGGTCGAGGAAGCAGGGAAATCATTCTTGTACAAAATCACGCCTCCCGTGTTTCCATTAGCCTCCTAACAATGTTCTGGATAATTCTTTGAATTCCGAACGCAAACTCCTTCTATCTGAACTTCTTGACTGCTTCCAAAGTCTGGACAATAGATCAAATACATTAATTGCTGGTCTGATTTTTGAGATAGGTTTGATCATCCTTTTAATCGTACCTGTTCGAAGTGTATAAATAAAACAGAATTTCACGCAACGTTTTCGATAAGATAAAGGCCTATTTCAAAATTAGATTCATACTTCAATATCCCTATCAGAAGAAAAAAAAAACTTTTGATAAAATTTAAAACGTCGCTGTTATTAAAAATTCAATTTAATTGCGTGAAAATCAACTCTTTATTAATTAATGCAAGCGCCGCCAGAATATTTTTAATTTCTTTCAGCCATCCCGAATACATTTTTTAAGCTATTGATTTTAAACATCATATACAAAATGTACAGCCGTTTAGTTCCAGCAGCTCCCTTCATTTTTAGGATACAATAATAAAAAATACAGTGAGGTTTCAACTATTTAAATTACCAGGCCTGCGTAAATGCGTGTTAATTTTCATACAAATGGTTCTGAATAATCACATTTTCTTCATTTTTCTTCAACTAGATTTTACTCAAGCAATTAATACCAATGTTTTGAACACCTTAAATTATTATTAGCATTATTAATATTATGGGTTCTAAAATCATTGTATCTTATTATAGGCGTCAAATTAAAACCTCACAAATTGAATGAAAAAGAATGTTAAAACCCATTAAAAGCTGTTATATACTTTTTCAATGTTCGTTTAGTTAAATATTGCGTTCAGTTCAGTTTTATGCATATTGATTTGAACTTGAACTGAAATAATACTCAAATAATTTTTATTTGAGTATTATGTGAAGGAAAAAATAGAATGACGTTTTACTTTTTATTTTCATGAGTTTATTTAAATCCATTTATACATAGTAATATCGATTTTCTTCAAATCTATATGGATACCATCATTAAAAATTGACGATGATGTTTAACTTGAATACAACATAAAAATATGTATTGGAGAAGTAACATTTCATTTTAAATCTATATACAAAAATTAAGGGCAGCTCATCAGCAAAAAAATACTTTTTAAATGTGCAAAATATTTTCAACTCAGTATCTTACAAAGTTTTGACTCTTAAAATATTTAAGTAACCATGGAAATTATTTAGTGAAAATGACGCTGGGATGGCGCATCTCTCGTGACCTCGTGTTGAAAAGTGGATTCTTAGCTTTCAGTGCTTCAATAGTAGCTGAAATGTTCAGAAAGTCCCTTTCACCAGGCCCAGCTATGCCTGGCTGCAGCGGAGCTCGGTAAGTGCTGATATCTGGGAAATAAGGCGAAGGGTGACGGATGCTGAAAAGACTGGTACCCATGGAGGCTGAAGGACGTCGCAGCCACTGCCGGCGGTATTTCGCTACATGTCTTGTCTGGGTCGACAACGCAGGTGTTAAACGGCTTGCCATCCCGAATCAAAATAGGCACCACAACTCTACGGAGCACAGGTGCTTGGTCGAGATCTTTAGGTACTTCCGCCCGTCCTCTCTTCATCTTGTAACGATGGTTCTGAAACCAGATCTTCACTTGAGTCGGCGTTAGGCTCAGGAGGTGCGCCAGCTGCTCCCGTTCAGGAGCAGACAGGTACCGCTGTTGCTGAAAGCGCCTTTCGAGCTCGAATGTTTGGGCCTTTGAGAACAACACGCGGCGCTTTTTCCTCTTCTCTGCGTTTTCCGAAAAAGGCTCAGGTGTCTTCGTTGAGTCGGGTAATATCTCAGGACTGCTTTCATCCGAAGCTGAGCAAATGAAAATCACATGTTAGTATTCTCGTGTACCCAGTTTGATTTGAAGTGACACATTTTCGTCTTGTAGAAAATGACGAAACACACAAAGTAAGAATGCCTATTTGTATAATAAATAATGCATAATTGCATGAATACTCACATATGCAGTGACTCCGGTCGTTGTCCAGCCACGGAGAATAAGGAGAGTTGGGCCGCTCTGGAGAGTGTTGATGAGCAGCATCGGCTTCCGGTTCGGGTAAATCCAAAATGCTCCTTACGGTGAAACGTATTTTAGCAGAGAGAGCCATCATTTAAAATGTGGGTTTTCGGTGTATGCGATCTCAGATCAAGTCCGAAAAGAGGTATATAGACTTCGGGAGCTAAAGGGACGAGCACGCTGTCAAAACGCGACCTCAAATACCCCGTGGAGCCCGACGGCGGGATGTTTATATTTACAGCTCTCAGCCCTGCAAACAGTGCTTTCTTTCAGCGTCTCTCCTTCGCTGGGATGCTAAGCACCTGAATGACTCAAGTGCAGAAATCCAAGTGAGGGTAGGTGTGAACGCGCAGAAGAATACGCCGTTACTTCCACAATAGCCAAAGGAAACACTCATCATCATTACATATTCTGTCTGATTCGCTAAAAGTGGGAAAGAGATAATGGTAATTGTTGTTGCTGAATGACGTCTTGGGTGGCAAGTGACAACCAACGACCCCCTCCGTTGTCCACTAACAACTTAGATATTTACATACAAAGTGACCCATTAGCCTGATGCGAATAGTTGATTTAGCTAATTCATTAATAGTTCTTTTAGCTGACCAATAAATGTATGAAATATATTAGGCTACATATGTGCTAGTAGCATTTACATTTTAATTAGGGGGTTGAAAAACGTGTGTATTCTGTAAAACTAAAAGTAAAGTTGGGGCGTATTGTTCTACGTTGCATAAAGTTTGCGGGATACTACCTGAAACTCTGATGTGCCTCAATGAACGGGTATAGCTAATTTGACCAGCAAATTTTCCATTGGTACGAAGAAATTGCATAGTTTTTTTTATAAAGTATAATAATCTACTGTATATTTTAAGCACTATAGTAAGGCGAATAGGGTGTAATTTAAACTGTGCCAAATCTATCTGAAGATCGAAAATCGGAAGTATTCGCACGCATAAATTCGGGTTCTCCAAAATAATCAATGAAAATGATTTATACCAAGCTTTAATCGATCTTCTGTATACTTTTAATACTAAATAATGTTTCTTACACCGAATATATGCGTCTATTCGAAAAACGAATTATTCCCTGAAGATAACTGATGAACAGTGCAGCCATCACGTGTCCAATCGTAAATAAGCGGTATCTTGCAAATAATTTAAACAAACATTCTACTGTATGATGCAGTAGTACATTTCAATAGGCTCTGATACTGGCCCTTCAGGAGCAGCTTGCACGAGACATAGTTCCCATGCAATACTCGAACCAACCACCCCTACAGCGCCTTGGTGACAGAAACAGCCTTCCAAGGCGAGCGATCTGCCTTTCTGGGCTTCCTGGGTGGTCGAACGAAAAGGAACACAAATACATGCCAGCCAGTGGCTGAGAACAAAGGAGGAAAGTGTAGCCCTACGTCCTGGACCCGTTGGAAGCATTTGTTCCAGTCAAGATTTTGCATTTGTTCAGTCCCGAAATAAAGCGTGATTGACGCTTTAGCACAATGTGCTTTAACGTTCTGGGATAAATCCGAGCTTGTTTCGTGTTGTCATGGTTTTGAATGAGGTTGAATAGGATTTGGGCCACTATCTACTGCTCCACGTCTACTGCCGCCAAGTCTATACAGAGTTATTACTTTATGCGTTTCCAAACGGAATTAAATGTCTTCGCTTTCCAGTACCAAACTCATTTGTTGGCACCAATTAGTCGACTTTATGAATGTTAACGTAAAATAACAGTGGTTTTTGCTATTTTGATACTTTAGTTAAAAGAATCTCACCCCCATTTATTGCACTGTGCTATGTTGACAGTAGGCCTATTATCTTTCCGAAATTACACATTACCGTCACTGATTTGAAACAAACAAAAAAAATCAATTCACAATCAATACCCAAATACAAGACCACAGAGAAAGAACCATGCATGATGATAGAAGCACTCAAATAAATTTGAGTAGTGTTTCGAATACAGTATTGGAGTACTACACTCGCTCTTACTGAAAGCACTTAATTTAAGCGCCCAACTGGACATGGCAAAACAGAGTGTTGTCCAACGTGAGATTGTCTAAATACAATGACCTCTTACAGCCTTCAAATCTATTAAACACCCATGGTTAAAGTGGGTTCCATCTAGAGTATGTACTTTTAAACTAAGAAGTGCTCTTCAATACCAAATATTTGCTTTCGTTATTAGTCTTTGGTGGCAAACTGCAAATAGATAATTCGAGTTTTTTCCTGATGATTTGGATACAAAATTTTACATTTACGTTACAACTTGTAATTTTTAAACAAAAATGAAACAATATTTTTTATATACGGTACCCGTCATTATTTAAAGAAATGTGACAAGTGGGATAATCGATCTTAAATTCTATAAAGGTATCTTTCAAACATCTAAAACAAACTTTTTAAAAAACTAAAACGAATTGTTTTGATTAGGTCCTTACACTTAAGACAATTTGCATAATTATTTTCTGTGCAGCATTTTTGCGTTTATTGTAGTTTGCAGTAAAGAAAGCCATTGTACTGTCAGTAATGTTCTGATTTTATTGTGCCACACAGAAATATAAAGAAAACAAGTAATCTCGATCATATACAACGATTTGAAACATATCATTAATCGAAATTAACTGCACCTTTCGTCCTCATAATGGCATTCTAGGACAAAGAACCAAAACAAAAAGTACGTACAATTTCAGCTTTGTATATTTTTACGATATACATTGTTTATAGAATGGAGTTTGAAAGGTTTTAACGATATAGGTGATACATCAAACATACGCATTCCTGACAATAGAATTACTGGCAAACAATTTCCCATAAACCTTATAATAAAAATGTGAATCTAGGTAAACTTCTAAGGTTACACATTTTACTTAAAACGGTGATAGTATTTATCTGGCAACAATTTAGCCACCTGTAACATTCACACATAATGAAGCAACAATAGCTACACAGTTCAAGCACAGGCAGGCAGAAGTGAAATGGAAATGGAAAGGCACTCAATGAAGCATTTACTTCATGTGACAGATAGCTTTACTACGTATCATACAGGGAAAACATTGTTGAAGTGTCTCTACTGTAGGTTGTAGTTAAACTGGGGCCAAATAACCTACCGTTTACACTACAAACTGCTAACCAATGAGCAGAACACGATGTGCAGAAAACCACACCCAGTAACATGCATATGATCTGTTGTATGAATAACACTACTAAATATACAGTATCAGTCAAGTAACAGTCAAATCAAGTGAGTTTATTGTTACACCATCCTTATGTAACTATGTTGTGACACAAGATAACATTTCCCTAGCATCAGGGTGCTACATACAGATAGCTAATGACTAAAAGCAATATTCACAATCAATTTGAAAAGTACTAAAACAGGGAAAAAAACGAAACATGGAGGTTGGCCTTTATAATACCTGTATCATAAGAATAAGAAAAATGAAAAAGAAAATGAATCTGAAGTAAAGATACAACTATAAATTATGCCTGATTGTAAATTAATAGGTCATAAAATAATATAATTATTTTAATTATTATAATTACTTCTGTTATGCTGTTACAGAAACATTCACGAGAAAAATAACCAGCTGCAAAGATAATGACAATAAAACATCACAGAGTTAAACATTTGGTAATGGTTTGTCCTCTAACATGCACAATACAGAAACACACCTCCAGAAATGCAAACAAATCAGAAAGACTCAATGGCATATATATAGTGAAAGTGTGTAGAAGGCACACCTGCATATACAGGACCGAATGAGCCCTATGATACAAAGGAATCACCTTGGCGACCAGATTGCCTATTTGAGGAATATAAGGGAGTCACCTCTGACCTCTCACGCAGCCACGGATTCACACCACGACTTCACTGTCTGTGCTCTCATTTACACTATTGTCAGAATGCGGCAAAACTCCTGAAATACACAAAACTGATTTTTTTGTTTGTGTCCTTTAACGTGTGTGGGGGAAAAGTAATGGAAAACACACTAGGAAACTGGAACAAAACGTGCGATGCTCATTCTGCCACTGACTTTAAGAGCTTTTAGTTGCATTTTCACTACCTACTCTGGAGCGCTGCATTAAGTCAAGTATCACTGCACAGCCAAGTGGAGTACAGCAGTGTTCAGAAAGTCGAACATGTAACAGAATGAAACTTTATACATTTTTAATGCCTCTAGAAGTAAAGATTATAATCCAAAACGCATTTGAATGATTCATATATAATATGTACTGATGAGAGGAGAATACGCTTAGCTCAAAAGCACGTAACGCTTTAAGCACTTTTTTACTTAAAGGCGTAATGTATTTTATTACATATTGAAAATGTACTTTCTTTGATATCCATCAATTCACCCATCCATGCATTGGCGTTGTGCAAATCAAATTTGTGAGAAGGCACAATTATAAAAACTACACACAACACATAAAAAATACACATATACACAGATATTAATGTTTTTGAAACACGTGCCCACCTACATTTGTTGCCACAAGGCTGCTGCCTCCAGCTTCTATTCATATTCTAATCAGAGATAGGAGGGGGCCTGGTGCCTATCCCAGGCAGTGTTCCCAGTTGCCTATCCCAGGCAGTGTTCCCAGTTGCCTATCCCAGGCAGTGTTCCCAGTTGCCTATCTCAGGCAGTGTTCCCAGTTGCCTATCCCAGGCAGTGTTCCCAGGTGCCCAGTGTGGATTTCCTCCAGGTACTACGGACACACATCATGGTAGGAGTTTGGGGAAGGGACCCTAGTCACCTAAGGCGGCTCCAATGTCAATGTCGACTTCTGCTACATTAAACAAACTGTATTTTAAGTTTTACCTGGCTAGCAAACAAGGTATTATGCATGGATTTAGCAGTTGTTTGTTTAGGTTTGGTGTTTGAAAGCATTTGCTCACTCACAGCTGTGTCCCAGGCTGCCACTTTGCACTTTTGCATAAGCGGTTTGCTGCTACCCTATAGATCTGCTGTCAGAAGAATAGGGTCCAGCTCTGGTACAGTTTCATACTCAAAGGTAAAAACAACATTAATGTACACAACGTCCATCAGAGTGCATTTCTATACCATAAAAGGTACATTTACCTGCAGTTAGCCCCCGCCACCCTAAACAGGAAGCGGCTGTTTAGATGATGCATGGATGAGAATCACAGAGAGCCTCACCAACCTAAACAGCGCGAAGATCAGATTACAGGCCTCATCTTATTTGGTTTGTTTCTTTTCTGTTCTTATTTTATATTGTGAAAATAACACATTTGCCACCATTTCCTACAAAATGTTCTCGTTTACTCATCAAGGCTTACTCATCAGTCAACGATTTAACATAATTTTCCTGTAATATACTTTTATAAATGAATACTAATATAAAAACAGAATCAAAAGATTTACCAAATCTTGTGCTGACTAAAAATGAATTGTCAGATTTTTTATTTATTTCAACCTTTTGGGGTACATTTATCCTCCACAAGAACATAGTAAATATACTACAATTGGGGGTGGTTGTGGGGCGGGAGAGGCGGTATCTTTACGATACATTTTGCGGGCTTACCAGTTTGTCAGACGGCCAGTCCAGTTCTGTTATAAAGTCACAACCCATGAACTTCTCAGTATTTTTAAAATACGATGTAGGCCTATACGAAAATACGGTCCAACACTTCCGTCTAGAGGACACGTAAAGAATTGCACTGCACATTTTCCAATAAAAGCTATCGTAATCATTTTAAGTTTGCCCTCACAACTAACACACATAACCTTCCGATATTGAACATTGCATTTAAATGTCGCGGCAGTAGATTAACCGAGGTGTAATAACTAGAACTAATCGAACAAAAGACCTGTTTAAAATACACTCACTGCATTATGTACTACGTAACGCAGGCTGTCATTATCGTCCTACCAGTACTGTTCCAAACTCCCTAACTACGACCACTGCTACTAGTATTTATGATGATAATAATAATAATAGTTGTTGTATTAATATGATGATTATTATTATTATTATTATTATTATTATTATTATTATTATTATTATTATTATCCATCTTCTAGATCCGCTTTTCCTATGCAGGGTCGCTGGGGTCCTCATTTATTATTATTATCATTACTAGGCTATTAGCAGTAGTAGTAGTGGTGGTGTTAAGAATACTAGTTGTAGGCTGGTAATAATAATATCAGTACACCAAAATGTTTATCAGAAAAAACAGCAAGCCGAACATTAAAACGATATTGAACCGGTAAGCGGCGCTGCTTCATTACATTAAGGATTGTAGTTTGCGGGATTGTGGTATGGGAGGAGGCAGTGAAATCGGGTCTGCGGTGCGTTTCCCGACAGCTTCGCATAGTTCGTAATCTAGCACTTTAAGATAAAACGTTAATTAGCGAGTCTTTCCCGAAATTCTTCGTAAATGGCGTACTTCGTAATTTACTTCTTAAACTGACGAGTGAGACAACCTACATGTTATTTTCTGGTCTTAATAGTCACTTCTGCCTGCTAGTCTGTTACAGAGACGCAGAGGTCGCGCGAAATAGATTGCAATTACATTCTGACGCTTTTTTGGGACAACAACAACAACAATAATAATTGTTATTGTTATTATTATTATAGATCTAATAATAAGGTCGCACGAATTACGATAGGCCAATGCTAATTATTGAAGAATAATTTAATTAAAATGTTATTAGGTTTGTCTGCAACCGTTACATGAAGAAAACTGAGAACTTAACTGAGTTGTCTTACTATGCATGTCGATGTCGGACCCAGCTAAAACGCAGTCAGCCTCAGGCCTGCTCTTGTCACATTTACTATTTTATTAATTAATCGCGAAAATTATTCTAAGTGAATCGGCATCCATTTTAAAGCTCACCTGGATTCATGTCAATTGTGCCAACACAAAAATATCGCCGTCTTTAAAACTAATGAATAACAAGTGACTTCATCTGTCATTTAATATTTGAATAGGCCTACTAACGCACGAACAATCGACAGCGTTATGGATACTCTGAAGTGTAGCAAATGGTGCCGTCTGTCCTCCTAAAAATTAATCCAATCACTTCTGTCAAAAAGTCATCGTTCTTTCTCTTTTCAGAAGAAGAAAATTACAAGCTACAACAAGTCCGTAAAATAATAATACCGGACGGATTTAAAAATGTTCAACAAAAGACAACAAACGTATGTTTTTAATTCAGACATTTAATAGCTGGGTGAGAGCAACGGTTTAAAATCACGTTCTTCTGAGTTAAATACCCGACCACTGAGATCCGTCCTAAAGTATACAAGCTATACTAAAGTAATTTTGTTTTCAGCATAGACAATTCTAGGTCATAGTCAGCTAGGCTTCAGATACGCTATTTTTTCGTGTTGCCTCCGAAGAATTATTATTTTAAATCCATTTAGCGATTTCGTTCCATATATCCTCCTAAGGCTCAAATCCTGGAATCGCCGACTGGTCTTCAGTACATGATACTCGTTAAACACAATGACACAGTGAAAGGTTAAGTGTCACATTTAGATTAAATAACGAGGGGCAGCCGGGTACCACTGCACCCGAACCTTCAGAGATGGGGTTTTGACCTCCGCTTCCGATCTGTGTTCGCATATGTAATGGCTGCCTGTTTACTGTAGTGCCAGCATCCTGCAGGTGCCCCGGTTTCCATCCACGGTACCAAAGTCATGTAGGCAGAGCGTGTGTGTGTGTGTGTGTGTGTGTGTGTGTGTGTGGTGGGCATATTGGGAGCGGTTTTAAAATGGAATGACGGGGAATCTTAATAAATGTGGTCTCATAACCATGATTCGCCTTAGCTCACAGTAATTGTCAATGAACATTTACTGAAACTGCCAGGACCTTCAATACCGAACTTTTCACCGAAGTAATGCATTGCGTGTTCACGGTGCAAAAGTCATTGGGCTGTTCACATGGATGTCTTGTCCTTAGGTTAATCGCTAACAAAATTTAGCTTGCAAATATGCAAAGTAAACTGAAGCGAATGAAATGCTGATAGTATATATAATTGTAATTTGAAATTGTAATTATTATTCAAATGTCCTTAATTTGAAACCAAACGACAACAATTAAAACTCGCAGGTTAATAATACCAGGAGAAGCGAAAACGGATTGATAGTTTGGTGGGTCAATGGGTCCCATCCATCTTCATGGCGGGGACACGAAGTCTGCCCCTGCGTTATGCTTTGGATCTGGCTGTTCTCCCCGTGTCCCGCGGGTCTCTCGTAGAAGTCCGGGCACAAAAACATGTAGAAATTTCCCCTATGTGTGTGGGTATGTCCGCTGCGATGTAGCCTACGGGTATCTTTTCTAGGGTGTACTTCAGACTGTCGCAGACCCTGACCAGGAGAAATGGTTGGGCGACAGATACTTAGATTGATTGTAGATTGTATATTTGTCACATGTAGTTATAGCTGCTACAACATACAGTGAATTACTTTTTCTGGCAAAAAGTACCCCGGCTGTGTTATACATACAAAAAGGAATAACAACATCACAGAATGATAAAGATCAGAAAAATAAAGGGCATGTATATAATACACATAAGTATACATATAGAGTATAAATTATTTTACTGTATACATTGTATACTTGGATGGTTAATAGTATTTTTCCAAGTTTTTTTCTTTTTCTTTTTGAGATTTTCAATATTTTTCGATATTTATGCCATAATCGTACTGAGCCGTGGTTTTATTATTAGTTTAATTTATTGGTGTAGTCATTATGTTTTGTTATTTTTAAACAGACATTCTTTTCCCTGTAACTGAAAAAAATGCGTTAATTCTCATGTTTATACAATATATGCTGCATACATATGCGGAATTCATTCAGATTTTGCACTAGGTTATAGGACCTTGCAGAAAAGCAAGAGATAAACATTATAGAACGCGATGAATCGAACGGTTTAATGATAAAAAGTAAAATGACTTCCACTGTTTCTTTCATTTCATTCTGTAGGTGGAATCTTGTAGTATTTTTGGATGGTCGCACTAAAAAATTAATAGCACTATATTATTATATTGCTCATATCAACAGATCAAAGCAGCTTCAGTTTGGGAAGAAAGGATAGTTGCATTTTCAGGAAAAAGAGAATCTATTATCAAATTTTCTTCTGTCTTATTGTCAGGATTGCCGATACTTTTTTCGTTGTATGCTAAGTAGCAATTGTATTATGCTAACAATTAAAATAAATATAAATCGTTTCAAAATGGAACTTATTGCCTAGGTTCGGAAAAATTGTAATTAAGAGCAGTATTTTTTTAAAGCGCATATTTACACTTATTAAGTTGTACAGTTGGATAAAGGATGAATGGACGAGGGTTGTATGCATAGATGTTGGTGGCGTATCTTGATGTCAGTTTTGTATTTGGAATTCGGAAAAATTCGCTCATTCGTTTATTAAAATACATTTAACCTATAATTGTGATAATTTTAACAGATTAAATGACACCTGTCAGTTGAAATAACATCCACATAATTTCTCTCTCTCTCTCTCTCTCTCTCTCTCTCTCTCTCTCACACACACACACACACACAGACACACACACACACACACTCAAACACGTGTATGAAATTAAGAGTAGGTAACAAGATTTTGAATTTAACAACTACTTTACAGGGAAATCACTCAAAAATGTATTAACATTCCTTCTCTTTGTCGAAGACAGATGCCGAGCAAAAAAAGTCGTTTTCTCCGGAAATGGGATTCAAACATCAACTTCATCATTTCGCTGAAAACCGCAAAAGGTCAAATGATAAATAAACAGGGAGTCTGTAGGGTGAAAATATATAATGTCTCTCCGAACATGTAATTACGTCGGGATGCATGTTTTGTTTCATTATTCGGTTCAGAAAACCCAAAGCCGTAAAAATCGTCTTTGAATCACATAACTCTGTGTTCAACTTGACAATAGCTGCAAGCACGAATGGAGAACCGTAGCAAAAAAATAAATTAAGAAAATATTACAGGTATTCACACTATTATCTCAGACATAATCGAAAAAATTCTATTCGTAATTCTGTCAGTTCTATAATTTAATCATACAGCTTATTAATAATTAACTAAACATATTGGTAGCAAGATATAAGATAAAGATATCGAAGAACGTTAATTAAGTGAAATACCTCATTTCTCCGTGCAGGGGGCGCCAGAATCGTGAAATAGGTGTACGGAATCTGAACCGAAAGAACAAAAATCTCGTCCATCAATAAAATACAATGAAGATTATTTAAAAATCTGTCATTATTTTTGATAAAGGTGAGTAATGTTTATCGTCTCAGTACAAATAAATAGTTTTTTATACGAAAGTACTTATAAATTTGTGTAAGTACCCATCCCACAATAAAGCCTATACCGCAACGTCATAAACAGAAACGTAACATTATAACACATATTCCATTGTAAGACAAACACATTCCTCTAAAAAATAAAAAACAAAATAATAACGTAAAGGACGATCCGTCGTTTTTGTTTATTTTTAATGCACAAAAATATATGACGCTTATGATTATCGGGACTCCACTGCATATATATTAATTTCCTTTTTCCTCAAATATTTATCAGTTTTATGATCTCATTGGTATTACAATATTAAATAAATATATGTGTTCTCCTGCCTTGTGCCACGTGCTGCCTGGGATAGGCCCCTGTCAATCCTAAACCCTACCCGGGACAGGCGGTTGGAGGATAGATGATGGATTGATGATTATCACCGCAGTGATCATTTTTATTATAATAATAATCATTATTCATGCTCCACTTCAAACGAAACCTACAAAAGAACTATGATTCCGTGCTGTTTTTTTTTCTTATTTGCTACAAAATGATTCCAATTACTATATATTTTTGGCATTTACACTGATTTATAATTAACGCGCTTCAAGAAACAAAGGAAGAAAACAACCAGAAAAAGAAGCTCATATATTAATTCATTTATTCAACGGCTGCGTTTAGAATTCCAAGTATGAATGATCGGACAATATTATTTTTTCTTAAGACATCAAATCATACTGTACAGTTTTAAAACTTATGCGTACACAGATTGTACAGTTTCAAAAGTTATGCGAATAGATTACAAGGATAATCACGCAGACTAAAGGTCTGAACTGTGGAGATAATGCAAACTGTAACAAAGTAATATCGTAGATAAAAATTGTGGTTGGGAACACCTTCTTTTTGACAAATAAAATACATAAAAAAAATACAACGAGGCTAAATGTATTGTTACCTTGTGAAAGAAGTAGAAAAAAATCTAAAATACATGTTGTTTTTTTCCTAACGGTGTTGGGATGCCACCGAATTTAAATACTTTAATTTAAAAGACTTAATCAAGTATATTTAAATAGGATACTGACTTCATAGGGAGTTCAGAAAGGACTTCATTTTGTATGATCAAACTATATTTCAGTAATCACTTATTGGTGTGTTTTAGGACTAGAAGCATTCGTTGTTTGGGGAGTTTTGGAAAAATCAAGTGTTCCTACACAAAAGCTGAACATGAAGTATAAGGATGTCGTGACTGTAGCTCATAGAGTGGAAAAGCATATATACTTTAAACGAGTTTATGCTGCATTCTGAGTCCACAGGATCAAGTGCAATTAAAATCTTAGGGATTAGGCTACATGGAATTGAAAGGAGGGAACAAAATCTGAAATAACGTCGATGTAGTTACTTCGACTGCTTGCACATTAAAGTCAATATTACAACACAGTTCAAAATAGACGTCTCTAGAATCAATGATTAGTTTGCTTAAAATTAAGAATGGAAATTCCTTAGTACAACTGCAATAGACCATCTGTAGGTAACGGGCAAAGCAGTCATGTATATGCATGCATTGGGGCATATGGTTAATTAAAGTGACAAGTAAACAGTAATCAAATACTGTTCAATTTCGCGTTTACATTTAAATGGATTATAAGGTATAATTAACATGTATAGGTTTTTGAAGAGAGGTCGAATTGGTAAAAATTGTATACAAAAGGGGCTGAATGCAACAACAAATAAAATCTATGACACGTTAGATGAGACAAACAGCGCATGTCCCCTGACCCCTACCTGATCTCATCCGCGCAGCACCCAGGGGCGCCTCCTCATCCCAGCTGACTGGACGCTGACTTTGGCGCGCGCAGCTTACTCCGTGCTTGAGAGGTAACTTCCTCGTCGCCAGGAACAGCGCCTGGATACATGCAAATAAAACATGCATAGTTCACATCCATAACGTTTGGTCCACGCTACATTAGCCTACTTGTTTTTATCGTTAAAAAGTCTAGCACGCTAAAAATGTGCTCTCATTGAGGCTATTCTTGTAAATACCAAAATAAACAAATAAATAAATAAATAATAAGTAAACGATTAACAAAAATAACTTGAAATAATTTAAATGCGTTACATTAAATGTTATTTTAGATAACAGCAAGCCATGAAGATTAAGTTAAGGACTGCTTATTCGTTTAACATTTAAATTATCAATAGTGTAATATCAGTAGTAGCATTCTCTGTTAAATAATAGGACCCTTATAACATCTGCACCTGATCATAGCGGACACAGGATCTCTTACTGTCTGATTCAGGTAATCGGAAAGGCCGCGTTACCCAACACTGTGGCCACCAAGGGCGAAAAACGAAGTGAGAAGATAAATTGGGGCTGCGGAAGGATCAGGGGCAAAGAAACTACATTTGTTTAGAAACACAGTGTGAAGACCCCTGGTCTCCTGGACGTGACCTCTGTTATTTCAGTCTTCACGTGCACCTCATTGGAAACACTCAGCCGCTGCTGTTCTGTTCAGCCTGGAGACTCAAGGGAGGTCGAGCCTGGAAAAGGTAATTTCACGAAAACTCGAAAAACAAACCATGTAAAGAAGAGATACATTTTAGGTCATTTCTCAGGTCAAATAAGACCATTACTTATACAGTTTAGAGTATAAATAGGCGCACGACAAAATGAAATTTTATAGAAAAGTAATGGAAAGGAAACATGGCCCTAAATATTGTATTATGCGAAATCCAACGAAAAGAAAGCTTCTTAAAACGAAAGGAAGGCAAAATCTTCAGGGGCTTCAATACATTCAGATGCTTCAATACGTTTTTTTAATATGGTAGGGCAAAACCGGTTCAACATTACATTATCTTATATCTCTGCCAGGGGAGAAAATGAACAGACGATTGAAACGCAATGAAAGGAAGTTAAATATAGCAGGATAGATTTCACACAAGTGCAAACAAGAAAGCTGAACGTCGGTGACACGACAATTTATACCGATTTATTTGAATGAATCAAATTATGACAACAATTAAAACCACTAGAAACACAACAAATTGTTCATTTTTAGTACTTAATATATTTTAAGGAAAAAGTATTGAAAATAAATCGTGAAATCATCACTGCATTATAAAAAATAAATAACCTGTAACTGGCATCAGATACCGGCAGGGTGTTAATTAATTAACATTAATTAAGATTATTGTGTGCACAGCAAAGCTAATATCAACATCAGCGTCAGGATAATAAAATGCCATTCAAAAAGGGAAACACTTATTTCAGTCACGTTTTATGTAAAATAGAACTTGTATACGTCGCAAATTATTGAATGTGATTGTGAGTTTGAAAGGTTGAATTTCTACCACATCTACCACATAAATATTACAGGTAGCATTATTGATTAAACGAATCAATATGAATTACGTTGTAATATGAGTCCCATTGAACGATCGTTTGAAAATTAAATAACCGGGAAAAAATTATTTTGCACCCCAAAACATTTTAACAAATCTAAATGTCATGCATTCCATGAAATGAACGAAACGGGCATTATTATAAATTTATTTTATTTTAATGCATCAAATAAGCAAAGCGTAAACATTATAAAACACATTACAGCGTATACCTCAGTCATTTGAAATGATACATTATTACAGTTGCACTTATCAGTTGTAATTGTTTATTCGAATTGATGCGAGACTAAAATTCTGTCGATTAAGAAATACCGTTTACCTCTGCATGAACTTACCATTCCTATGCTGTGAAATGTGTATATATATATATATATATATATATATATATAGATAGATAGATATATACCTACTAATATTGCCTCTTGTACAAATGAGAAAAGAAAACCTCTTGCCACAGGGACTGTTTGTCATTTCTATTCCACTGGCCAATCGAAACGCATTTCAAGAGGGAACCTAAACCCAATTGGTGATCGTTTCCTTAGTGAAGAAAAACGTTTTGTTAGTCCAGCCCATAGTATTACAGGATAGAAATGTAAGCCAGTCCTCCTTGCCATGAGGAAACAGAACGCAAATTTACCCTCTTGCCACTATCGTTATTACTGCCAAACCGAAACAGTAACTTTCCTTTCTCTTCGAGAAGAGTTTGCAGAAAAGGTATAACTAGACGCAAACCTGACAGAAGGCGTAATTTAGATATTTTTTGTTGTCACTGGTGGAATAAACGCAATGGGTAAGTAAACTCACTGCCAAAATTGAATGTGAATGGCGAATATATGTGCTCGTTTGAACTAACGTGCTTGCTCAAGCGAAGTCTTGATCAAGACAGATTAAGTATGGTGAAGATTTTGTTGCGTGCACACCTTTTTAGAATAGAATATATATTTGGGTTTGAGCTACTTTGCAATATATTACTTTAAAAACAGCATAAATTTATGTTTAGGTCATCATTTTCATATCTGTGAATAAGCTCTATACATAAGGTTCAAATTTAACTGTTATTTTTAAATGCACTTTTATATAATAGATACATCCACTTTGATTTTCAAATCATAAAATTCAAATCAGCACACCGAAATGATATTTTTAAAATGTTAAACTAGTTCTTAATTGCAAATATGAAAGTATCGGGAAACAGGACAGCATTTAGTTAAGAATCTTCAATCATCATCAATAGATCGAACCGTAATTAGTAACACATTGAGTCGTTTCCCACCACTCTTTGTGATGATGTTTGTTTTGTGTTCATGTCCACAACAGAGCCTGCCTTTGGCGAGGTGAATCAGCTCGGCGGTGTTTTTGTCAATGGCAGACCGCTTCCCAACGCCATCCGGCTCAGGATTGTTGAACTGGCCCAGTTAGGCATCAGGCCTTGCGACATCAGCAGACAACTCCGTGTATCCCATGGTTGTGTCAGCAAGATTCTGGCCCGGTACAACGAAACCGGTTCCATACTCCCGGGGGCCATTGGAGGCAGCAAGCCGCGAGTCACAACTCCTACTGTTGTCAAACACATACGGACCTACAAGCAAAGGGACCCTGGTATTTTCGCTTGGGAGATCAGAGATAGACTTTTGGCCGACGGTGTGTGTGACAAATTCAATTTACCCTCCGTCAGTTCTATTAGTCGGATTCTTCGCAACAAGATCGGAAATCTGTCGCAACAAAACCAGTACGAGTCGATTAAACAAGCGCCTCATCCCGCAGCTCAGCCTACGCCCCCGTACAACCACATCTACCCCTATCCGTCTCCCATCGCGGCCTCTGCGGGTAAAGTGCCTACCCCGCCTGGCATGCCTACCCTTCCCGGACACATGGCAATGCACAGGATATGGCCGTCGTCGCACTCTGTCACCGATATTCTGGGCATTCGATCAATAACAGAACAACAAAGTAAGCAACCTACCTCGTCGAATTTCATCTGAATGCAAAGTCGATCTTAGCTTTTCACTATCATTAAGTTAAAGGGATTCATTAATAGATGCTCAACATCGTATTTAGGGTGCTATGATAAAGTTGTGTGCATGATAATGTGTGTTTACTTTTTATTTATACCGCGCAATCGTTTAGCTGTTAGTGATGGTAATAGTATCAAACTGTTCTACATATAATTCATAGCAGGCTAAAATATGAATTATTTATTAATAATGGAGTGGCTTGTTAAGAATAAAATCTTGGCAACAGAGAGAATGTTGAAACATAAAATAGCGCCTTATACGTTTTAATGATGTAAATTAGACTATAACAAATGATATTTTCGTGTCATCATGTCAGTTACAATCTGATAGCAATATGACAAGTAATTGTTATAATCCTTATTGGAACAAATTGTCAAGATTAATGTTTCATGTTTTATATGCGTGTTTTTCGTAGCTGGGTGATAGAATAACATGACTGTAGTTCAAACAGCTACACTGGAACAGATGGTTTAGGGCTGCAGTTATAATTAAAGAGCGGATGTTGAATATTAGCAGGATAACGAAGGGAAAGCGCAGTGGAGGGGAGATGGACTGAAAATCCAAAATGATCAAAGCTGCCATTTTTCACAGCTACACTTCCACGTGCCCTAGCAAAACCCCTCAGGTTGCTATGACGCAAACATCAAGTTTTGACTAGTAAGCTGTCAGAATGTATACTGTGTTATAATATAATTTTTTTTATTGCTTGTATGCTAAAATATTCCGTTCAACCCGTTTTTCCTAACATTAACACTATTTTGTTATAACAAAATAGACATATTAGTATTGCTCTACAATTTCATCTTACGTTTTAAAATTAAAAGGTTATCGATGTGACTTTATTCAAGTGATTAGAATGTTTCTGACTGAAGTGAGCCGTGTGTTGACACTTGTGTTTACGCTGCCGTGCCGAAACACGCCTCTCACTAGGCCTTTGAAGGTCCCTGGCGTTCCACGTTACTGTTTAGTTCGGCTAATTTAAAAAGTAGGGATTTTTCTTCTATTCAATAGCAGTGCATATATTCGCAAATAACATAAAATACATGAAAGGAATGTGTACTCGATGAGCGCCTTTATAAACTATTTATGAATATCCAAATTATTAGCAGATGTTTGTGGAAGGTTTTGAAATCCCGAATGAAGTATGACGTAGTCACAGTGAGTTGAGGCCCTTTCGCACCACGATTGTTTCTCCGTCTTGAGCCGTGTTATCTTTTAAATTTTGGGCTATTATTCTGTAATAAAGAAGCTTTTCATTTAAGTTATAATCGAAAGCGATTTTAAAACAATACTTAAAAGATTCTAAGGTAACTGGAAAACGCGTTGGGAAGATTTAGCAAACAATCTACATGTAGGCCTACATAGAGATTTAGAATTAAGAGACGCACTAAATTTTGAAACAGCTGACTTCCTGGTAATAAAACGTCCACCTAATTTCCAGTAGACCTGTTGCGTGTTATTGCACTGTTGTTTTCCTTCCACGGGACACGAAATTGCGAATAGGCCATGTTCCCATGCAAGATCACCTTGAATCGTCATATATATCTGGATTAGCGAGGACGTGTTTTTGTACATTGTTTTCGTCAGAATTGTATCATGTATTCTCTGACACCATTTTCATTTAATCCTTTCAGAAAGATCTACTTCCCTAAGTGCAATACAATTAGAGATTGTCAACGATTATTTACTGTGGAGTAATTTCAGAAACGAATTTATAACAAAACAAAATACTCGTTCAGCCCTGACCGCGTTAGCCGAAATACTTAAGGCCCATTAAAACTGGTTCGCGTTATTAGTGATAGGCGAGACATTTTACATTATTGACTTATGTAAGTGAAAAGGCACGAGGTGAATGGGTTCAGAAAATTTATCTTGACTTAGAAAGAAGATGGCTGGGTAACGCACTTAAACTGAATTTTTTAAATCCACGCCTGATTCTGATGCTTTTAAACCAGATCGATAGTTATTAAGTTGAACGAACTTTAAGAATACATTTAAGTTCAACTTGTGTTAATTGTATATCTATGTTACCAGGCAGTTTAACGATAAAAAGATAAGTTCTATTTGACGAACGAACAGATACACCTGCTGAATTATTCGACAACGTACTATTATCTCTGATTAATTGATTGCGAGATTAAAGCGAATATAAATATATATGGATATATTGCTTGGTAATACATTATTTTGCACTTATCTGCTCAGACATTAAAAATAACTGCTAAGAACATCATTTCC
>JABFEA020000029.1:11473387-11483544 GCA_019775915.2 Cyphomyrus plagiostoma
ATATTGATTGGTAATACATTATTTTGCACTTATCTGCTCGGACATTATAAATAACTGCTAACAACATCATTTACTATTAAAATGCGATATTTCAATATTAATTTTGGAAATATCTGAACGAGTATCCAGTGCATTTCTAAAGTCGCCTCTTGGCTTTTGTATCAGCGGTGTTTAATTAGAAATTAATTATCGCTGTTCGTAGACAGACTATTGATCAATTCAAAGTGGAATGAAGACCTGTGTAACGACGTAACTCTTCGCCTTACATACTTTCGTTGTGTGAAATGAAGGCCAAATAGATGAATCAAGGTAGTCAGCTGCAAAATAAGTCGATTGTTCGGCAAATGAGTGGACTTGGGTCGGTGATGTGAGCTTTACCTCTGGGGCAGCACTGTGCTCCGTTTTTACCTTCTCTGACTTCGCTCTCCCCTGTCTCTCTTTTGCCCCCCAGTTAGTGACAATCCGCCCTTTCCCAGTGCCAAACTAGAAGAATGGAGCGCAATAAACAGGAATAATTTTCCGCCAGCAAGCTCTGCACTAGTCAATGGCATGGATAAGGCGCACTTAGAACCAGAGGCAAAATACACACAGGTAACAGACAACACTTCTGCATTTACAGTATTTTTCTCTCACTTATGTACATTTGTCTTACCGTAATCGAGGGCAAACCGCACTCCAAATCTTTACTTTGTAAGTTGTTTATTTTTAATTAACGTATACGAATTGCGTGATGCTTCGAGGGTTATGCACTCAGTTTTGTTTGATACGTTTTATATTTGTGGTGTCGATGAAACGTTGAATTAAACGTCAATTCAATGCGGGCGCGTTGAAATTGTACTCATACAACTGTTTTACAATTATTACATTACCTAATGATATAATCACGGAGGAAATAGCGGATTGACCATGATACTGTCAGCGACGCGTGCGTTTTCCTGGATAATCTTTTGGGAGGGGGCGGGGGTCATCGTCTTATATTGTGTGTAAAAATGAATGTTGAGCCCTATGAAACATTGAAATAAATATTTCACATAATTATTCTTAATTACCCTTGGCCTGATTATCAAATGAGTTTGCAATGATAGTTCCGTTCTACAGGAACTCCGCTTGAAAAAGGTAAGATTTTCAGGTTCGATAACTGCGTTCGTATTGCAATTACATTTTATTTTAAAATTATGTATTGCAGGAAAATCGCAACAGAGCATTTCTTAAATAATGCTAGACAATTACAGTCCACAGATAAGGCCTATAATTATCATATTTATTATGACAGTATAAATACCACCGGATATCTGATATTTCAGAAGGACGATTGTGTTTCAGGAAGCATCCGTGTGTTTTGGGTTAATTTTAAGCATTTTAGTTTAAGTTACTAATATTGCAGATGACGCTTTCCATGGTGCCACATAAATTGTCACACAGTGAAAGCATCCCATTTATTTTACCCGGCGTTTAAGTTTATATAAACGATGATATGACTAAAATCATAATTACTTGTTTGTCGCACAGTATGCTAATAAGCACTTGGTAAACCACATATTTGATAGTTGTGGGCCTGAAATCATAGGTTTGTTTATCGAAAATTAAATGAACACAAATGGGATTATGATGGCTGTTTTTGATAGTGTATAAATATTACTAGTGGAAAACAAAACACGTTTCTTTGAGTGTTGTATTGTAGGGGACTGCGTATATATACGTAGATAGTAGACAGATTAAAATCTTTTACAGTTTCAAAAGATAATAGCCTGTAGGTCCAAAAAATTCAGAGTGACAAAGCAGAACATAACCAAGACGACTTGTAGTGTTGCATGCATGCAACCATAAGGCCTCCACTAAAATCGGAGGTATTCTTTACGCTACGAAGTTTCTCGAATTTATCTCCTTCACCCTGAATTACAACAAATTACACAGAATATGAATGAAATCCCTGTAACCAAATGGCTAAATTGTAAATATGGTTAAATGAATAAAGTAAATTGAAGAAAAGAAAAATCATCATCATTAGGACCATGTTATTTTATACACAAAGATGTTGAAAAGTAGGGAAAGCATTTTAAAATGTACTTTTAACACTTATATGGCGTTTATAAATGCAAAAGATCGATACCTTACCTAAATAAAACGATATGCCAAAAGTATATTTGTAAATCCGAATTTAACTAACAGTAAAATAATGCTATAATAACAATACTACTAACACCGGAAACAGTGACAACAATAATGTAAACGGTTATTAATCTAAAACTGCAGAAGCGATAATAAAGCGAGGCAGATGTTTTTTTAGGTTCGAGGCGAAAATTAAATACAGATAAACACGATTTACAAAAATGTTGACCTTATGCTTATCGTGACTTTAGTTCGGTTTCATGTGAAACTGCAACAGCAAATGAAGCAGCAGTAAAACGTGGGTGCATTAAATAAAAAACACATTTTTTTTTTATTCCCGTCTGTCTTTTAACTTTCACTGACAATCCGGAGTAGGTCTGTTTCCATTCGCTGCCAGCTGAGGGTCCCTTGTTGACCATGTAGATTGCACCTCCCCTGGGAATATAATATCCTGCCATGATTTATTATCCTTATTTTCAATTTACAATTAACCCAGGCTTTTAATGAGCTTCCTATACTCCCAAGACATAATGCGCTACTTGTTCGCCTGTTACATTACTCTGCTGTTTCTTTGGTTTAAATAAATAATTTATTACGTTAGTTTTTTAGATTAAAAATGGCATGAAGCAGCGAACCTGAATAACTTGACAAGAGTTGGCCTTTGTAACGTTATTGCGACGTGAGTTATATTATTAATTGAAGCATGCAGATACAATAACAGTGAAAAGAGAAAATCAATATTTTTCTTTACAATTCCCTATTGAATTAACTACAATTGACTAATAATGAAGGAGTAGATGCGGTCCGTAATACATAAATACCCACAATACGATATTTTTATATGAATTTGATGCATTAACAGTATTGCTTGATAAAAGATTCTATGATGATTACATATTAATAAAGCTTACAACAAAATAGCCCACTCTACATTTTCCCGTTTGTATATATTTTATATAAAAACGGCAGAGCGACCCATCACTTGATTTATAAAGCAAGTTATAAATTTATAATGTTCATAAGTCCATAATGAAGCGTATTAGAAGTTTATATTGTCGTTACAATCCTTGTGCATTCCAATTGTGATTCACTTACTTAAGTGTAAATATTCAGATAGGCCTACATGGCAAACCTAAATTCGGGGTTCCTTAATATGGCAATGTCGAGATATTTAGAAAGTGATTTATGAATGGCTTTCTTTACAGTAATGACTTTCATATTATACCGAATTAGGAGCTAAGTAGATCTGTTCTTATTTTAATGACGACAAACGTGTTTGTAGTTTATGGCATATTTGATACTTTGGCTAAGAAAATGTATATTCTATATATTGGTCAAAAATTAAAAATTGGCATATGTATTTATCATGTCTAACGTCATAGGGGTATATGAATTATAGAACCAGCATGGAAAGCCTACTGGCTGTTTTTCTGAAAACTTATTATTTTGTAATTTGGTATACTTAAGAATTAAGGTGAGGCATTTTATATTGAGTTTTATTGTATTGTATATGAAACAATTCCTATTGGTAGATCTAGTCAAGAAACCGGTCTTAGATAGGGTTAGAACTATTGTTAAATATCGTTGTGTAGAGTTTAACATTTATTCTGCAAGCATAATAACGCGTAGTGCAATAAAAATGGGAGATATCGATATCGAGCTGATTATGACGGTAACATTACCGCTTCGAAGTATTCTTAAGAAAACTGTCATAATACATTTCAATCCAATTAAAATTGTGCTGTTTGTAATCCAAATTGTGCGGAGGATATTTGTTTAATTTTTTAGCACACCATAAGGAAATTTTAACAATAAAATGAATCTTTAATAACCAAAACATAATTTGGCAACCGCATTGGGTACGCCAGTCTATTCATTGTTATGCAGTGGGCCTAACGATTAGAGCCCAAACGATAGTCTCAGGTCACTTCACTGAATATGTTAGGTATATGCTCATTATTTAGCCTATTTAATAGACAAGACAAATTAAAACTTATTTTGTGATTCTAGGTGCCATTGCTGATTTATTTTTTTTTAATTGGCGTTAATACCTGAATTAAAATCTATGTAATAAGAAATGTATGTTGCCAAACCACTGTACAAAAATGTAAAATTCTCTTTAAAATGCGAGAAAAGAGGTGCCCCAGATTTACTTTACGTTGTAGTTTGTGAAATCATGTGTTTCTATGGTAACGGGATTTTATTGGTTAGCTGAACATCAACATCTATAATTCTGAAAGAGCCGCAATTAAGTGGCTGGGACTTGACAGAACAATATATTCTGGTTTCTCAAGCAAAATTTTCCAATGCTGGTCAAAAATAATGGTGGATTGTACTGCAAATGTTAAATATGTAAATAATAAAAGCTAGTAATCATACATTTAGTATGAATATATGATGCATTGGGGAAGAGTTACAGTCTGTGCATTTCTTTCAACAGAACAAAGATGTGAAACTAAAGAATGGTCTCCGTTCCTACGGTTTCTTTGGAGGGCAAACAGTGGATTAAACACAAAACTGTTTCACTAATATGGATCTTTGGAGAGGCGGTGGGGGTGGTGTATGGAGGGAGCGGGGCAAAGACAGTAGCGCAGGTGGGATAAATCTACAGCAGTCGGACAAAAGGAATTCCGTCTCCCAAACATATTTCCAAAGAGCCTTAGACCACCCACAATAGCCTCTTTATATGTTGCTGCAGTTTGTGTTGATGCAGTATGATGCAGTGAATGCAGTGATCCGGTTCCATCATCTCAGCAATGTCTCTCACACGGCACCAACCCCCTTTTCACTTCCCCTCCCACCTCACTTTTTCCTTCTTCCCCCCCTCCACCCCATTCCCAACTTCCTTTCACTGTCTATTCTCTCTCCCCTCTTCACTGCACAGACGCCGAGTGGATTGCCCACAGTGACCAGCTATGTCATGGCTCCCAGCATGCCGGCGTACCACCCAGCCACCCAAGTGTCGCCCTACATGGGGTACAGCGCCACCACCTCGGCCTATGTGACCGGCCCCACGTGGCAGCTGGCCAATGGCAGTGCTCTCTCTCCCCACAGCTGTGACATCACCACTCCGCTGGCCTTCAAAAGCAGGCCGGGCACCCGTGACGCTATTCACCCCGTTACTGCCTCTGCATTCTAGCCGTATGGCTCTGGGACGTCTGCCAGTGAATCGGTGCAGGAGGCCAGTAGGGATTGGAAGTTGGTTCACTTCACTATCGCCTGTTCCACCTTATTTATACAGACACACGAAGACTTGTTTTCTGCTCCGTCTATATTACTGAAAATGCTCCGCAAGGCCCCCAGCCCACAGAACCAGCTCTCTGCAACTTTCTGGACAGAGTGATGTTTCAGTGGAGAAATGCCTCCTCAGCCAGTGGACACTTCTGAGCCTTTCTGAGGCACATCAAATGGAAGTGGACCCAGTGCATTGTGGGACTAAGACCACTGCAGTCCATTCATCCAGAAATATGGCCATTCAGATACTATTGCCACAGTGAAATTGAAAGGTTTTCCCTTTTGTTTGCATTTTTCTATCACTTTTACTAAACAAGACTAAATTAATACATCTTTTTTAAAAAGTACAATGTCAGTTTGCATCATAGAATTTTCTGGATGTTAATAATTATGGATAATTGGAATATGTTGGCCTTTGTTACATTGTTCAAAAAGCACCGATCTTACAGAAGACTTTTTTTAAAAAATAACTTCTCTTCAATATATCCAAGATTATCCAAGAGAAGCTTTTCATTTTTATTTATTCCACTGTAAGGTACGTCGACCAAAGTGCAATTGCAGCAAGAAGGTTTGTGCGCGGTTCATGTTATGACGTGGCATTTCCACAGGCATTATGATCCCACCAGCTTTGTTTTCTTGTGCTGAAATTACATTAAGGGCAGTAAAGCTGCTCGGCTCCAAATGTTGCACAATGAAATTGAATGTATCTTATTAAAGTAATGCTTGACAACCAACTGCTTGTAGATGGCTGATGGGGAATTGTCAAACGTTGCATTTATTCATCCTGTTCATTTTAATAAACTTTGAGTATCAGTGCCATTAATAATGTGGGTAACTGGGTTGTCAACAGTACTAAAGAGAATAATTCTTATTCACTATGGGTCCATTAACAGAGCACATAGAATCAATGCATTTTACAATGATTTATAATATTTATGATGCTCAAATGCCTAAAATGGACATCAGTTCCAGTTACGGCATGCAAAGACATTTGAAAGGAATATTCTGCATATGTTCGTTCCCAAACCTCACGCTGTACTTGACTAATGACAAAGCTTTAAGTACATGTGTACCTGTGTTTATAAATACAAATTGCCAAATTTATTTTTTTAAACTGTTCCTGAGTCTTGCCATTTATGTCTGTACGGTTTCTGCTGTGCTGTGATAATTGCTTGCACCTCCCTGACAAAAAAAAGGTTTAATAGGTTAAGTGTCATAATTTCCAGGAAGAGCAAGAAAAACAAAAGGATAAAGACTCCGAAAGCTGAAACGCATGCGTCAGTATATATCAGCGCTCCTTATTTTTAATCCAAGGTCGTGTAGCCTTTGCTGTTCCTAAAATACTTGGACACTAGGCCATTTACAGCCCAGTCCCCATAGGATGTTTTGGGCCATTACATTTGCCGGGTTGTTTGCTTTTTGTGTGGCAGAGCAGCTTCAGTAAAGCCATACCATCTTGAAAAGTAGCTAAACACTGTTCCTGGTTCGGCCCTTTAAACCCTTTATGTCACTTTTACAAGTGAATACTTGTTTACAATAAGCAACACATGCATACGCAGACTGCAGAATCTTTACCTCCAAATCTTTCTAGAACATCAGAGCTCATTTATTATGGTGGTAGAATTGGCATTAGGAAAAGATGAGAAATACTTCTTAGGGTCCCATTTGCCAACACAGCAGTATTTAGCAAAAAAAACCCCCCTGCACGTTCCATGTGCCGTCTTGTTTGACCGTGGCTTTAGAAGTCAGTGGGCGCCCGGCAGAGGTGACCTCATGTGTGTACATACATTAACTCTGTGCAAACACAGCAGTGGCGTGGGGCCGTGGTCAGGTACACGGGCAGCTCGCCCCACAAATCACACAGCCTCTGTCGTTTGCATGGAAGACCTGGACCCTGAAAGCCAAGATGCAACCTTATGAAAGTCAACGCGGAGGTGGACGGATCGAGGCCTCACCCTCGGCCAAGCCTAAACACTAGTGTCAAATGCTCCAGCTGACACTGATTTGACTTGGAAAACATGTGCAGCAAAGCCAGCGGTCACGGACCGTTGCTTCGGGATCGCATAGCTTGCCCCCACCACTAACTGAATTGTAGTAAAGATACAGGGAATTACCACAAATCAAATATGCTAGGCCTGCTTGGAGGAGAGACCTCCCCCTATCATGTCTCTAAATCCAGATTTGAGTTATTACTACCATGAGGGCAGGTATGTCTTGGCAGGCCTCCTGTGCAACATTAGTTAGGGAAATATTTCCCTTCAGTTACTATGGCTCACTCCAGACAACACACTGAATATTGGGAATAACTGGAAGAGCCCCTGGAATCCCAACCCACCCCCCACCCCCCCCAAAAAAAGGTGAAGAGGCAGACAGTCCTCAGCAGATGAAGTTCTCTGGTGGCTCTCTAGAAAGTGTGGTGCCTGACCAGTGATGGATGGTCTTAACTCAGAAATCAACATCCAAGGGCGATTCAGTTCAAAATTATAGAGACCAGAAAAAAAACTGCAGAGGGATGTTTTTGAAACAGCAATCAAAATAACAAATGTTACATTTCCCTAGATTTATACAGAATATTTCTTAGGCAACAATGCATATCAAAAACCAGTGTTAGTCTCAGCTCTGACAGAGACACACCTGTGACCTTAGATCTTTGACACAGTTCAACAAGATTACTCATCCTGTTATGCCAAGACAGACATGTCCTTGCCACAGGCGATGAACACTTCTACAGACGACACACAGCAGAACTTTGCTTAAATGGTCTGTGGATAAGTCACACTGGATGATGACAAATTTACAGTCGCTGACAGACATTTTTTTTTCTGCAGGGGTGACATGCGTACAAAGTCTTGAGGGCAACAGACAAGGTCAACCGTGACAATCACACGTGCATGTTGGCGCTGAGTTTAACGAGAAGATGAGACCACGAGAAGAAGCAAGGGCTTCATTTAAACCAAAAGCAAACAGAATATTCCGTTGCGTTTATTAAGCAGAGAGTTTTGTCCAAAGCGACACACATGCATGGATCAGAGAGCAGAGTCTTCCAGTCCTATGGTACAACTGGGGTTAAGGGCCTTGCTCAAGGTCCTAAGAGTGAAAACCGCAGGATATGATCTGGCAACCCTCTGGCTGTGGGCGCAGAGTATGAACCCACAGCAGCACACACACCACCCACCAAGTTAATAAATGTTAGGTGATAGTTTGGCCTAAGCTCCCGAGTAATGAAAGCAAGACACAGAGTAATTTAAGTCAGCAACATTTACAAAGTGGTAGATACTAAATATACAAATGAGAAAACTAGGCCAAATCGGTCTCTATTTTGGTTTGATGAAATATTCTGTGAATCCATAAAACTGCACTAGACTTTGTTAGCAGAAGTCTGAGACACACATCTGAGCAAAGGAAACATTGAACATAAATAATGCTATTCCTTTTATTATTTTGGGTATTGTGTCATAACATAGCACATTGTATCTGGTGCATTACGGTACATTTTTTGAATGTCATCCAGCCCCAAAACTCAGCTAATCACCCTTTTGAGGACACCGACTAAAAAGTATAGTGCCTAATCTTTGAACTGCTGGTAAAAAAAAAAATCTGTTTCTAATTAATTATGGGAAAGTTTCATCTGAGTACAATGTCATATGGTTATCTTTACTTCGGCGCATGCAATCAGAGAACAACAGGCTGTACTGCAGCAATGCCGAGCAGAACAGCACGGTCTTTTTCGTAATTGCCCCGTTACGTACAACGCGCTGCTGAATTCAAACTCGCTATTTGGCCGTTTAAGGCTGGAGGTTTCGCACAGGTAAGGAAAAAATGAAAAATGAAAAAATGCCACAGATTTGACGCAGGCACATGAGAACGTGCATCTGGCCTTTCCTGAATGAAAGCTGAAGAAAAAAAAATGGGCTGGTTGTTTACAGGCAAGCAAAATTTCTCACATGACCACAACAATGACAACAGCAGGAACTAACTTGCTGATGCCACTATAATGAACAGATACATTTACGGTAATCTGTGTGGCTGTTTTTTTCAAAACTGGTACTTGTTACAGAGGCCAAAAAAGTAAAAAAAAAAATTGTGCTTGATCAGGCATGACAACAGTAAACCGTAACCATAAATACTACAGAGGCATTCAGAACCAGTAGCTAGTCAGGAGGACAAATGCTCAGATTTCAGCCATGTTGGAATGAGTACAGGGCAGGAAATGAGAACAGAGAGAGCATAATGCTGCTGGATTAGCATTAGATAAGAGCACTTGACCTTTAGAGAGCTCTAGCCTCTAGGATTGCAGGAGAGGAAGAACCACAGTGTCGAATAAAACACATGGATACCCATTCCCTAGTGGAGCAGGCGACTGGATATATCACCGATCTAAGTAAGAGAGGGACCTTTTCTGGCAGGGAGGAAAGATTAATTGTTTATAACACCTTCTGTCTGTGGGCCCCTGTCTTTAAGCTTTCAGCACAGGGAAAGGGCCAGTTTTACCCAGGGATAGAAGTAGACAGAGCAGCCAGCGAGCTGATTATAACTGTGGGTATATGGTCAGCTTGAAGGCAGACTCAGCACGGGGTTAATGTAAAACAAGCAGCCACTAGCTGCCAAGCCTGGTAGGGTGATCAGGAAAGAGAGAGAGAGAGAGAGAGAGAGAGACGGACAGACAGAGAGAGAAAGAGAGAGAGGGGCAGAGACTGGAAGAGAAAAACCTGTTTTAAGGAATTTCAGGAGCTGTCAACACACAAGCTGCGAACACAGTGACCCAAAGCCCTGGTACGTGGGCCTGCATGATTTGGTGGGGCGGGGATATTTTT
>JABFEA020000029.1:11488980-11512054 GCA_019775915.2 Cyphomyrus plagiostoma
ACACAAACAGCACTCGTAGACCAAGAGCGCAGAGGGGAGGCAGTTGTAGTATGGACTGAATTGTTAAGTCGTCGTGAAGGTTCCCTCTGACCATTTTCTGCTGGTAAGCTACATCCGAACCTCCTGAATGTTGGTTTTGTTGGCGGGTCTAGGCCTCAGACAGAACAGCCCAAATCTGATTGGTCAGTCCAAGGCACATGGTTCAGAATTTATAAAGTGGGTTCATGCAGGCAGACTGGGAATGCATATGGGGATAATTTGGGTAATTGGTTTGTGCTCAGTACTAGGGTATTACTGTATCAAGGTAGACCAGATCCAGAGTGTTCTGACAGCTAATTGCCCAGAGTAGCACATAAATGACAGCGGCCTCCTAAGCCCTGATGGCTCCTTTGTTAGCCACTGGTTTACAGATGAAGACCTTTAACAACAGAGTACCTCACCCAGCCACAACCAAAGCAAGATTGAAAGCAAGGAAACCAGTTTCGGCAATAAACCGACGGCCCACCTGAATTCATAAACACACTGAAAAGGCCCATTCTAACCCCTCAGCTTGATTACAAGTGAAGAAAAGTTACTGTGTTGCATCAAAACAGGCTATATTTGCGATTAGCATGATATATTCAGTTAAACATAGACAGCATTCATAATCATCTAATCTTAATTGCGTCACAATTTCGTCATGTTAAGAAGAGAACAAGAATCACTTAAAAATCAAGCACCAGAATGAAAAAGGAGGTACCTCATCTGCAATGTATCTTTGCCAATGCAGATCCCTTACCAAAGACAACTGAAATAATTCTGTTTTTATCTAAGTCCTATTACCATAGAAGAACAGTAATCAGAGTGAACTACATCCAGCTTTAGGCTAAGCTGCTGTTACCATCCAGCCTTTCAGTCCCTTATCGAAGGCAATGTGTGTTCTGGTTCCAGATTTCAACGGCACCCAATGTTCCTCACGTGCCTCCTTCAGGAATACAGTCCCAGTCAAAAGTATGGACACGGCAAGTCACCTACAAAGGAGAGTGATAGAGTGTCGCATCACATGACCCGGTCACCTGACCTAAACACAGTAGACATGGGAGGAGTTTGACCAGACAGTGTAGGAAAAGCAGCCAATGAGAGCTCAGCATATATGTGGCTCCTCCTTCAGGACAGCTGGAAAAGCATCCCAGGAGGCCACCTCATGTAACTGGCGTAGAGGAGATAGCAGGGTCAGCCAGTGCCTGGAGCAACTGGGCTTAAGGGCCTTGCTCAAGGGCTCAATAGTGGGATCACTCTGCTGACTCAGGGATTTGAACTGACAACCTTCTGAGTCCCAACCCTGAGAGTCGCACCCCCCCCCCCCCCATCAAATGATTTTTTAAAATACTTTTTTGGTTCCATATAGGTTATTTTATAGCTTTGCTGCCCTTTTAATTATTCTAAAAACAGACAATAGTACAAATGAACCTTTCTATGGGTAGGTGTGTCCAAAGCGACTGGTGCTGTGCATCGAGGAGTCAAGCGTCTAGGATCCCTATCAATTCTGGGGCAAGTTTTATTCTCCAGCATGTCAACAGTGTTCAGGATGATATCAGCAAGGGGAATGAACGCAACCTGAAAACCAGCTGGCCAATATCCACGTATTGTCTGTTTTGTTAAAGAAGAATAAGTGCAGTTAATGCCTAACTGTTACCCCCCCAACCCCTCCCAAATCCCCCGTCACCACAAAAAGAAATCAAAATCTGCTTCCAGTTAGATCATTTAGGTTAATTTCATGCTCTGGATTATGTGTATTGACTAGCGTATGGTAACGTTTCCATTAATTAAAATTAACTTTTGTTTAGGAGTCGAGCTCCGCCGGATGTGAAATACAAACCTTTGAGGATATTATGAAGAACAAACGTAGCGATATTTAGTGTGACGGTAATTCTGCAAGCTGCTCCACACAGTGACTGATCCTTTCCCCCTGTCTCAGTGCAATTCCGCGTAAGGAGGAAAGGGGAGTCGCCCAGAGCTCATTTGTAGAAATGGCAGATTTCATGTCCACTAAGCAACACAGATGAGGGTCTGGCAATAAATTTACAAGGTTTAGAAGAAATCAACCGGAACAGATGCTGCTGAGAAATCGACTTATAATCCACACGACAGGTTCCAAGATCCAAGGTTCTCAGACTTAATAAATACAGAACTGCATGAATACAAGTTGTCGCACTTCTGGTCCTTGAATAGTCCTATTAGCTTATTGCTGTGCTGGAAGATGTTGTATAGCTCTTGTTCCGATACTGCTTATACATCAATGCGTGCAATGGGAGCTCAACCTGGCCAGACTCCTCAACCTGGCCGGACTCCTCAACCTGGCCAGACCCCTCAACCTGGCCGGACCCCTCAACCTGGCCGGACCCCTCAACCTGGCCAGACCCCTCAACCTGGCCGGACCCCTCAACCTGGCCGGACTCCTCAGCCTGGCCAGACTCCTCAACCTGGCCGGACCCCTCAACCTGGCCGGACTCCTCAACAGTACGTTTGTAATGTGCTACTTGCCTCACTTGAAAATCATTTTGGACAAAAGCATCTGATAAATAAAAAATAATAAATAAATGTTGCTCTACATTACTCAAAAACACTCAAACTGTATACTCTGATTCATTTCTAATAATTTCTGATATTTGCGCGTCATAATTCATTAATAGTATTATTTCATATAATAAAAAAATGCATATGCATAAATGTGTCCATAAGTATACACATAAAGGGTCATATGCATAAATAGCAATAACTACTCATCAAAGCTTGTAAGCCTAATATTCACACAACCCCACAGTTTCAGAATGTTATTCACAGAGACACAAGAAGCGGCATGCTGAATACCGCCTGAAGGAGTCTGAGGTCAAATCCCATACCAAACCTTGCTGAGAGGAAACAGGCAGGTTAATCAAGCGTCCAGACTAAACCCTCAGAAGATGGGGAAGTTGGTGGTGCAGAAGGCAGTGCTATCGTTCGGCAACCAGAGGGCTGCCGGTTCGAGCCCCGCTTACTCCTGACCCCATCAAAGTGTCCTTGAGCAAGACACTGAACCCCAAATTGCTCCGCCACCGGTGTGTGATTGCGTGTGTGAATGGGTGAATGTGAGGCATAAATTGAAAAGCGCTATATAAAATGCAGTCCATTTACCAAGATGCAGAAAACAATTCTGAGTGGGGGAGATGCGTGCACACATGTGTATGACATCAAGACGGGGGCGTTGGATGTGTACGAGCGTTGGATGTGCATGGGGCATCGGATGTGTACGGGAAACACAGTGACCTCTCATTAATTTCAATTTGAAATATATGACTGAAATATTAATTAAGGCTTCTATTTGCACTGCTTGAATTGCCCTTAAAGAAAAACCCTACAACCTAAATGGAGATATTGTTAAAGAATGAGGAAACTGGCATAGATAATGGAAATAAGTGCTTTCAACTATGAAAACTCGTGAGAACTGAAAAGAACGTGCATTTTATCCTAATGATAAAGAACAGCAAAGCAGACACTTTTCGCATAATGGTTCCCAGCAGAGAAGGGGGCCCTGTCAGTAGGTTACTGGTTGAATCCCATCCTCACACTGCACTTGTGCCGTGCAGGTTTCCTTCAGGTTCTCTCGTTTCCTGCCACAGTCCTTAGACATGCAGTTAGACATGCAGTTAGCCTGACTGGCATCTCTAAACTGACCACAGTGCATGTTTATGTGCCTGTTGATGAACCGGTATTCCGTCCAGCATCAACCAAACCTGGTGCCCTTGTGGCAGGAACAGGCTCCAGGACCCGCTGTGATTCTGTGCGGGATAAGCGGTTGGTTTGATTACTGAACCAATCCATAATTAAATGTGTAGGAATTATCACGGAGAGTGGGCTGTGTAACGTAACTTGTAAAATGTGGCTACTATAAATCCTTATGGATGGAGTCATCCATCCATCCATCCATCCACAACTGCTATTGTGTGGAAGCTGCACCAGAAATTGAATGTCCAGAGTAACAGGGCACCTGGTTTGCGGGGATGGCGTCCTTAACATTGAAGTAGAAGCCAAAGTAGATCATATTGAAGACACCATGACGACCTAAAGTGGAGGTCAGTCCCTTGTTGAGCCCTTGCAGGCCGAATCCGCCCGCACTGATGATGCTGCGTGCCTGGGTGAACGTTGAGGGTTGCTGTACAGGGTAGAAGAGCAGAGAAGGTGTCAAGAAGAGAAGTGCTGGCCCATCGCATGACAAGCACATATTGTGTCATCTATGTATGTCATGCTTTGTACAAAACAGTCATGCTGATACACATGGAGACAAATGGCGTTTCTGTATACAAGGTACAGTATTTATCAGGTCATTCTTTGTAACAGCAAAATGCAAATTTACATTGTTTACAGAAAGTCTTGAGACGCTTGCTTAATTCAGGAAAAAATATTTTTAAAGTATTGGTTTTATAATAAAAATCATTACTTTGTTCAATTATGACAAAAATATATTGTATATCATATTAAAAACATCCTGTAATTTTTAGTAAAACATTAATTTCAGATAGTAATACACAGAAACCCAAATTATAGCTCTAGCAGAGCTGTTCTGAGTTAAAACATTCATTGACAAGCGCCACTGGATGCTTCGTAATTAGTAACACCTTTGCAGTAACATAAAACACCAATCACTTGTGTTTAGGGTCCCTTTGGGAGCCAATGGCTGTAACTGCAATTAATAGCAAAATGGCAAGAACAGAACTGAAAGAGTGAAGCAGAAGATATGTGCAGATATGTTAAACATTACATGACAATGTTATGAAACCAATACATTTGCAACATTTTTATAAAATTAAGCAAGTGTTTGAAGACTGACTGAGCATTGTACATAGAAAAGTCAAGGCAGCATTATGTGTTATTAATATTTATAGATAATTATATCTATGTTAAATATAATTATATATAGCATAATATATTATAATTTCATGTGTGTGACTATTAAAATAATACCTTCGTGTAATGGTTACAAAGAAGGTGACAACTCTTACTTTCTGTATTTTGTAAAAGATATTAAGAATGGGTTAACGTAGGACCATGTTCTCACCTCTTTGAAGGAGTCTCTGTTGGCCTGCAGACTGACCTTGACCACCTCAAACGGATTGACCACCAAGGCCTCAGTTAGGCCTGAGCCAAGCCCCGCCACCGACAATGCCTAGGACAAACAGAGCGTGACTGGCCAGGTCGCAGGTCGCAGGTCGCGGGAGCAGCTACCAAAGTCACTAGGGAACTTAGAAAAACAGGTTTTGTGTAAATTGTTCCTGCTAAAAAAAAAAGAATAGTAATTAGGTATGATCATAAAAATGGTATTGTGGACAAACGACAAACTAATAATAATAATAATAATAAAGATTATAATTTTACTTTTTATAAGCAAAACAAGGACCAGGAACTTCTAACAACATAAAAATGAACATTTTCCCACTTGGCTTCATCCACGGAAGTGTTTTCTTCTTTGGGACACACACACACACACACACACACACACACACACAGAGACACATGCACGCACACACACACACACATATAGAGGAGTATTTTTCAGAAATCAGCACAGAAATGAACAAAAACCATAACCTACAAGTTTCACAGCATTGGAGTTTATGGCAGGACTTGCATGTGGAAACCACTTGCAACCAAGGCCAATGCACAAAGACACATAACCTGGTCTAAAGAGCACAAAACCTTAGACCCCTGAGCAATGGAAAAAGTAATTGGCCTGATGAGTCATCTTTCATTCTTCGCCCTGTGTTCATTTGGAGGAAAGCCAAAGAATGCCTTCACCCAGCAATGCCTGTTCGTATGGCTGGCCATCTTGCATGAGCCAATAGGTCCGATGTTTGCTCTGCATGGTCATACAACGGCCAGGACATATGAGGCCACTTTAGAAGACCAGGCGCACACATTGCTGCACAGACTCTACATTTAATCATGCTCCCGTATTCTAATACGATAACACCCCTATTCATAGACCACTAAACAAATTCAAGAGTGGTTTCATGAACACTGGGGGAGAGTTTAACACCTTCCATGACCTCCTCAGTCACAAGCTCTAAACATCATAGAACCTGGGTGGGAGGTTCTAGCGTACACAGTGTAAAAGCAGGTTTTCATGTCCCCCAACCCCCAACTTGAGGCATTTCTTCTTGACGAATGGGCAAATATGCCACTATGTGATTACCTGAACGAAACGTGTGCAGACTGTAAAGCTTACATCACAGTTTCATTGCAGAACTACGGCACCAGTCACTGACGAGCTATAAAGGCAGGAGACTTTATATCACCCAGGGAATCTGGTTTCTGGAACAAAGCAAGATGAGCCCTGCAGATCCAGGCAGACAATGCGTGACAGTGGGGTCTTAGGGGCCCCATGGGTCGGTCAGCGCTTTCAAACTTGCACTTCTGGGTGAAAATTAGAAGAAGAATATTCTACACAGCAAACATAAATAGCAAAATATGGGACAGTAGTTCAAATGATTGACTTTACTCACAACCTCGACCCTGTGAATGGTTGTAAGAAATAATTGCATGGATGGATGGATGAAAATACTGAAGCAACAATGTCTCGTGATGCCATCAGAGGAGGATAAAGATGCAAAGAAGGACTGTTTTTTTAACGCGCAAAAGGAGAAGGGGGCGGGTTGGTGATTCCATGTGCAACCAGGCTAAAGATTGAGATAAATCAGTGAAACAAAGGGAAAACAAGTGAAGCCTGCATGTGCTAATATATGCAAATCTTATAAAATAATGGTTTATTAAAACAAACAGGTGCAACACATAACAAATGATATACAAATAAATGCATGCCATCAATATCGTTTTTTTCTTCAATTTTGAAGGCTTTCCAAAGAGCAGAAAGATTGGTTATGGGGCGGAGGACTATGTGCATTCACAGAAAACAATGCAACGAGAAACGTCAGTTAAGTAAGCCACGTGACTTTTTGGGTGTCTTAATCCTCCTGCTGTGGCCCAGAGGAATCATCTCTGAAATATGCTTCTCGCTGTTTACACGACTTTTTTTTTGATTCCCCAATAAGTGAAATCATTAATCAAACAGATGTATTCAGTGTTAAATACTACAGGGAGTCCATAAATGTCAAGACATAAGAATTTTTTACTGCTGTGTCTCTCTGGGCAGGGCGGGGCCTGAATGTGTCAGGTGATCAGAATGACGGATGGGACAGGTAAACTCTCCGCAGTGCATGTCTTTTACCTCTGGCTGTGCAAACAGACTGGGTGCGTTTGGCACTACTTGGTTTCTGGGGAATTTTAGCTATAGAGAGCAAACGTTACGCTATTAGTCAAACAGATGATTGTCTTCACTATCTGCTGTCATCATAATAGTTTTAGTTGCATGATATTTGGGATATTTAATAAACAGAAGTGCATAGACTTTAAGCTTTGAGGAGCACAGCAAACCACAGAACCAAGACTTCTGAGAGACCCACCAGACCAGGAGACAATGACGTGAACCCAAGCAGCTTCTTATATTGCTCAAAGGTGAAGAACTGCGGAAGGAGAGAAAGACAGATGAGCTGTCAATGAGCAGAAGTATCTTCAGTGTATACCCTTGACAATCCTGCATTTTGGGCAAACAGACTAAAAAACAAACCCTTCTATCTGACCTGTAAAACTGGGATGAAATATCAAGATATTTTCCTCAGCGTGTCATATCTGTTAGACAGTCCCAACACATAAATGTCTTATGGTTTTTAAAAGCTGCAACCACCTAGTACCAATAATAAAGCTGTAAACAATCCTGGTAAGGAAAACCTAAAAATTGAAACTGATTAATGGTAAATGTATAGATCCCCTTGTCCATGATGCACATTATAAAAACATAAAGTGTACCTGTGATATTTTGTAGTTAATCCTCAAAATCTGGTGCATATTCTAAGATTAATATACTTAGTTTTCTCAGTCAACTCATTACCAAAATTGATATCAATATGCAAGTGATTTCTTTTGGTGCGACGTGCTTGATTTCCCGAGTGTCACTTCTCCATGCTAACTAGTAAATGGTAACGGACGCTGGGGGTGTTGCGGAGGGAGCCTGGAAGTTGTTGTGTCAATATTGAGCTTCAGTTCTCCTGGGCAAACAGAAGCCACAGGAAAACAGAGTCGACCGCCATTGTGCATTTGGTCCCTGTTTATTCCCCAGTGCGGTGGTACTGCGGTTCCGAAACCTAACCCTAAACCACAAAGAGTACAGGAACCTAAACCACAAACGGCACAGGGAAACCCAAGTCCACCCATGGCATGTGCCACAGTCAGCCACAGCCCAACGCGGGAATAGGTTTCAAAATAGGAATCACCTTAACTGCTCTCTTTGGGGTCTCAGCGAGGATTGGGGGCAAGATTCCCTTGTAGAAGCCATATAGCCTGTTGGACATAAAGTAATATTATAATATTACTGCATTGTATAACGTAACAGTTATCAATTCATTGTTAGCAATTCATGGGAAGGCAAATTAAAAAAAACATGTTCAAATAAAACCTTGCTTAGTAAATTTTAACTTAACGTAAAATAGCAGATGTGGTTCACAACTGAAACAATTTTTTCCACTGAGAATTTAGCAAAGAAATGCAGGTTAAATCTACAGATCCTCTATTGAGATTTAACGTTCTATAAACACAGAGCTACCTGTTGGCTCTGCTGTAAAAGGAAATGAAAACTGCCTGATGAGTTTCCTTCCAGAGAGAGAGAGAAAAGGGAGAGCAATTTTTGCCTTGCTTGTCAACCGATCAGGGCCATTCTATTTGTTATGGCATTTCTGTGTCTGGGTATTGTCTGGGTTTACGCTCGCGATAGAAGACTGTAACAAATGAACAAAGAAAAACTTGTGACAAACTGCAAACATACTCCCTGTCCCCAGAGAAAAAAACAAAGAAGAAACCTCAATTAAAATGGACAAAAAGACAAAAGTGTAGGGCAAATAAAGTGATTATTCATGCCTACGTGTGTGGGACATACAGTCAGCAGGGCCAAAAAATAATTATTGTACCGATGACAAATGGCAGAAAGTGACATAGATGGAGTTTGTTTAATTTACAACATTCCTGAAAAGTCTGAGGAGGGGGGTGCCATCGAAATCATAGGAATTATTACCTTATATAGTATATCAGATATGTGGATATAAATTTGCAGATTCAAATTTTAATAAACAATTTACCAACTGTCTTGGTAAAAATGAAGACTTGCATTGTGTGAAGGGTGTGTCATTATCGGAAAGATGACATTATCGACGGCGATGAGCACACTGCTGAATTCTACTGGGTTCCAGTTACCACAGAAATCCCCACCCACTGGCCTTTGTCTGCGCGGCCCATAGATTCCATGGAACTGAAATGGTGTGAAGTGAGATGTTCTTATCTTAAAGATTGTTTTAGGCCTGTCACACAAGAACTGGTAAAACAGGTCATAACATTTAAACAGGCACAACAAGCTACACTTTTCAATGGCCTTTAAACAGAAAGGAGCTGTAAGAGTGAGGATATTCCGCCGTTTTGTTTGCAAAGGCACGTCGTTCGGTTTTGCGTATTCAGCGTCTCCCGTGTTGCGCCACCCTGCCGAATGGTCCACAGTGCTGATCGGCAAAAATCGCGAGCGTGTACAGCCTCGTCTTAGAAAACGATCAATCATTTACGATTAAAATCTTTGTTAGGACAAGTGCATTGAAGATGGATGGGAGAAATAAAACACAGAGGAAAAAAAAAAGCCTTGCATATGTGAACAACTCAGCTTCTAGTTACTGAACGAAGTGTAGTATATGTGGTCAATAGTAATGACGCAGTGAAACAGGCACCTAACGGTGGCCCGCAAGTCTCCACAAGTATCTGCTTCTGCCAGTGCTACTGTGAACCTAATCCCAGACACAAGGAGAATTGCAGTACTCTTGAAAGGGGGACTTTGTGAGTTGGCTGGCAGTACGTATTTATCAGAATTTAATCTGACAGCAGTCCCATGACATAAACTGCAGCCCCTCCCCATGCAAGACAAACAAGCATGGATATGCAGTTCTTGGTAAGTCACTGTCGTTAGCTCTGGGACAAACCACTATAAAGGTCGCGTCCCCCAAAAGTCGCAATAGTGCTTAAAGAATGGGCTTAACTTTGACGAGGCCATATCAACTGCCAATTAGACGCTAATATGGAAAAAGAGACAACACTGTATGTAATGGAAAAAGAAATATTTTCATTTAACAGCTCACTGTATCTATTATTTAAATGATCCGTGGTGGCTGACAGCTTGGATACAGCAGAATTGACCAGAATTATACATTCAGTGCTTCTGTAAACTATATAAAGAGTCAGGAAAAGGGAATCTGATAGTATCAGAGAGGCATTCAGCAACCTGATACAAACACGCTGCTTCAACAGATGGGTAATGCAGCAAGGGACAAACTTTCAAAACACAGAGGTCCTGCTGAGAGCTGAGGAACAATAGCAGAGCATTGCCTCAACAGCACCAGTGGACGTCAAACATTCTGAACTGAAGATGACCTTCCTGAATACAGTCGTTTGACGAAACAGATTATTGTGTGAGAAAGAAAACAAAGAAAAATGTTTTTTTAGAACGAAAATGGAAGGAAAGGTATACTTGAAGCAAATGTATGAATGCAAATTCACACTAATATGACAATAAGTGAATGAGGTTAGGGAGATATGAAGATCTTAAGTTGGTCAATGGTGTGTGTGTGTGCTGTTGGACCATTGAGCAGCTTGGAAATTTACTATTACATACGCTTTATAAATTTTCAAGCGTCTAAACCTTTTGTGCTATTTGTACAGCTGGACTGAGCTAACAGGTAGCGTAGCGGTTGTCGGTGTAGGTCCCAAATGGGGGCTTGTCATGCCCTAAAGCAAGGTACTTGACCTGAATTGCTCCAGTAATACATACAGCTGTACAAACGTGTAATTATAAGCCACTTTGGATAAAAACAATCAGCAGAGCGACTAATTTAAAAGGCACTGACAATTCTCCATGCTGAGATTTGAATTCTGAATCTTATATCTGTCTCTTGATTCACTACATAATCTACAGACCAATGTACTGACTTAACATTTAACATTCTAACATTTAGAATGCAGTGCTAGAATGCTATTATATTCTCTGGTCTTACGATACGCTTGAGAGAAAGGCATCTTTGCTGATTTGTCTCCATACGTAGAAGCCTGGGGTGGGATCCCTTCTTAATGCTATGTCGTTCGTAAGTTCTACGTTAAAGGACAGAACTTAGGGTTAAAAGACTGACGTGGCGTTAAGAAGGCTTTGGGAAAGTCACCCCTGCATGAACATTAACACCTTACCACTGAATTCATGGATTACATAGCAAATATTCACATTACTCCTAAAAGTACACTGTGCAGCATTGCTGGATTCCTTTTTTTGCATTATTCTGAGGATGGTTGAGCAGAATGAATTTTGTATTGATATTGAACACATGCATGTAGATAGAGGACACAGTGTGGCGTGATTGCTGTTATGGACCCCTAATGCTCTATTGTGGAAACACATCTCAGAAGTTGCTGGAGATTCTCTTGTCTGATTGCAGCCAGGTGTAAATATTATTCTTTTTGCAAAAATGATGTGGTGACATCTAGGCCAGGCAGATACATACAGGCACTGCTTAACTGGTCCCACATCAGTATGACCCTATGACCGAAAGATCATTACAAAACCAAAAAGTGCTATCTAAGGCTTACAAAGTAAAAACTGTAGACAATGTTGTTAGGTGGAGGATTCCAAGATGACCCTACAATGAGAAGCTGTAGCTGGAAGCGGCAGGGTTACTGCTAAAGGACAGAAGCTCTTCATGCAAATTCCCCCCTCAGATTTCCTGGGCGTGGCTGCGAAAGGACTTATCAGGTGCAAAAATACACCTTCAATTTGTTACAGACTCATTTGAGGTAACCTAGGTCAATTTGAATGTGCTTTATTTGAATCCAATCCTAATTTGATTTTAAATGTAAAGTACACAGGAATCCCCCGCAACTTTTCTAAGCAAATCTCCGTCTCTGATTGGAAGCTCCTGTAGACGCAGCTGGACGGAGGTCCAACATCTCCTCCTTAGATTGCCTAATTTGTCTCTGATTTTCCTAAAGCAATATATTTTTTGGTCCCATTATCTTAGTTCAAATGCATTTGATACCATGTTACAGTCTAGCACAGGAAATCTGCAGCACATTACTGTAGGTATTAAGTTACATTTTGGTAGATAAGATATATGTGACTTATGAAACTCAAATATAAGTTTAGGACAGATGTTGTACTCTATGGTCTTATCTTAAGTAGTATAAAAGCATAAATATATGAAACCATACAGCATACTTGCTACATAAATGCTACATATTGACATGCTGTGGATTTACTGTATTACTTGAGTTCTCCCAAAGGAAGCTCAGAAATGAATTTCTTTGTTACTTAGGCTTATAAAATCTGCAAGGTTATCTCTGCATTACATGTAACCACACAGGAAAGCCACTAAATGGGGAATCTCATTAAACGTTAAAAAATGGGGACGCCCAGCAGTTCTGCTCAGTCTTTCCTAATTTCTTGAAATTACATAAACACAGAGAAGCTGAATCTGCTGTCACTGTCACAGACATAATCTCTCCATCCCCAGAAATACAGTGATGCATTGCTTAATGTCCTTCCACACAAGATCCTGCCATCCCATATGGTTACAATAAAGTTTTTTAAAAATCCTGATTGGCTAAGGGGACAACGCATTGGTAAGCAGCTGTGATCAAATGCACGGTGCAAACAAAGTAACAGCATTGCCAGCGGTATAGTGCTACAGTGTTACATATCAAACCTGTAATATCCATAATACTTGATAGCAATAATAAGCATGTATGTTACACATTTATATATTTATTTTACAGCATTTTTGTCATTATTTTCATGTATACACTCTCTCTCTTATACAAAGTGTCTTGGCTATTTAGGCAGTAAAAGTACAGTGAATATGCAGTATACCATACAGATATGTATACAGCGAATATGATGTTCGTATAGCATCCAAGTCACCTAACGTCCTATTGGACAGAACATAACCTGGATATTAAGTTCTGTACCTGTATACTTTGGAGTTCAAGTTCCTAAAACGCATCCAGCACTTACACACAAGGTGCATCCAAGCCCCAGAAACTTTACCATTTACACAATTCTGCTTAAAGACCGAGCCTTATGGAATACACCTTTTAGGGCAGCTTCTAGCTTAGTAACCATCAGTATTTTTTTGGAACATCGAGAGCATAACCCTTCTTTGCTTTGGTCTGATGAAGAAAAGCGAAATGACTGAACGGCAATGAAATTGCATGTTTTTTGTATTTATGCAGAAAGGCTGCATGAGAGGGTTCAGGACAGTTCATGAGGCACTTATTCCCCGTTAGCCAACGAGACATGCATGTAGGGTGAGACACCAATTAGCCTGGGAACAATATGCAAGGAAATACTGACTTTGGCTTCAAAGTTGTCAGCTATCCGATGTAACGCGCTTCTGTGTTTAAATTGAAATCCAGCCATCGGCAGCAGGGGCGCCGAGGAAAATACCTCATTTGACACGAGTATTCAACGTGCCAGCAAAGAACACAGTGATATACAACGCAGTCGCATTTATATGTCATCTTCAAATGCTCCAAATTACGACATCGCTGGCCACAGCTATAGAAACATTTCCTCCTCATCTCCAATATTCTACCACCGCTGCAAGGATTTTTATTAGCAATATCAATGCTTAGCTGGACGACTAAAGAAAAAACAAAAATTCATCCACCTATCCTAGAAATCGCATTAGCATGAAATGTGAGAGCAGCATCAGCCTGTCTGTCCCATTTGGTGAATTCCCACTCCAAGACGGTATATCAAGTTTCTCACCAAGTAGCTCAGAAAATGCACGTCAGCCCACTTTTGGTCCCTGCCAATAGGAAGTTTTTTTATTTGTGGTAATTTCACAAAAGTCAGTCCTACCACTAGGTCCAGAAATTCCGCTTAAGTGGTTCAGCCTGGAGGTGCCTACTGGACTCTGGGGAATGATCATACCCATTGCAAAAAAATACCATCCTGATAACTATTGAGTTTTTTTTTTTTTTTTTTTAAAAAAAGCCTATTGTTTCCGTTTGGAGATGACAGAGAAGGATTATTTATTCACTATATTTACTGCTCACACCTGTTCAGAGAGATTTATATCATCACATGTGAAACTGGAAACGGGAAAGGAAAAAAAGAATCCTTTTCAGGCACCAAACAATGGCAATTAAATTATTTAATACTTGAGTTGTAAATAATTTTAACAGTGTTCAGGAGAAATATAACAGATTGGTATTTTTCCCATTTGAAATGCGACACATGACTAAATCTGATATGGAGGAGAACAGAAATGTGCAGCCTACACAATTTGGGGGGGGGCTCTCAAGCTCTGGGGCAGGACCCCTATCCACTTTGCCGTGGAAAAGACCCCAGTGGGTCAGCGCCCCCTGCAGAAGGGCCGGGGAATGGCGCAGTCGATAAAAAAAAAGGAACAGCAGAAGATGTACTGTTTCACGGACGAGCCAGCGGCCGTCATCCCGGAAAGCGGCACGCGGACGGTTGCGTGGATAAACAGCGGGTGGAAGTGTGAGGCCTGGATCCAGGCGAGTGGGATGTTCTGCCCGTCCTCCCAGGACCCCACCACGACTTATTTCTCTTTTGAATGCAGCCTAGAGTCTTATGCTTTAGATAATCATGTACATGTTGAACTAGCCCAGGGTAAAGGGTCTTTCAGTACAGCATGGCCTCTCCAGGGAATTGCACCCTTAATCACTACGCTATGGGCTTTTTAATGTAATCAAAGAACAGGGCAGCCAACAGCAAAGATTTCTGGTACGAAAGACTGCCCAGGAATGCCTTTTTCCCCACAAAATGTGGTGTAACATCTATTATAAGCAATAATTTTGTAACAACAGCATCTAATTGTGTTGATTTAGTTGTGAGTCGGGTACTTTATAGCTATAACAAACAGAAATATTTACCTGGCTTGAAAGAAAGCAGAATAATTTTAAAAACAAAAAAAGCTTGCCGTGTACTTCAGTTCCCAAGAATGGGCTGGGAATTTACATTAAGAGACTGTTTTGATAAGCAGCAGGTTTTTCTGCGATGACAGCAGAAAGCTGTGCGATGCCCAAACACACACACACACACACACACACACACACACACTCACACTCACAAGCAGTCTTTGATGCAACTAGAATCACACCAAGAGTAACACAGAATATAGAACCAAAAAGTGGGGAGTATAATATTATCTCAAAAAAGATATAATGAATCTTGTCATTTTGCTGGGACAGTGGCTCAATGGAGTCAGTGAACAGGAAGAAAAGTAGTAAGAAGACCAGAAAAGCTCGGGTTGTTTTTATGAAATCATTTTCAGATAAAGTACATTCAAACTTGACATTTATAATCTGTTTACCTAACTACTATTTGATCATGTTCAACTACACTCACAAGAGTCCTGTTAACACATGAAACAAGTTTACCTTGATCTGTTGAAACTCAGGCCAACAGGAGCAACAAAGAGGTGTGTGTGTGCTCTGTGTAGAAGCTCCCTAAAGAAGGACTTTCAAGAAGTCAGCTGGGTGGCATTTCTTCACTGGAAAAGGTCACATAATAATTATTTTTACTTAACTATCCTTAAACAGTTTCTAGCCATTCTCAAGGAAAAGTACCCAACAATGCTCTTTTTTTTACTGCAGTTAATACCAGAGAAGATTGATTTGAGATTTGCTCAGGGTGAGCAGCTGAGGCAGGCAGAGAAATGATAGCTATCTGTCCTTTGAAGATGAACTCCTAGAGGGTACAGCTCACACTTAGACAAACTTCTGCTGAGATATTCTCATTGAAGCTGTTGAGAGCAAGGAAAATATAGGAGAACATCAGGAAAGGGGCAAGCATGATATCACATGGGGTGCAGGGTACACTGGATAGGAATTCCGCGTTGCCAACATTGTCTTGCAAGTGGCGTCCTTCTCACGCCAAGCCTCAGCACCTTGGTTCAGGAACCTGCCTGTAATTTTCCTTATTGTTCAGTAGGGCTGGGATTAAGAGAAGACCATAGGCTGCGGCAAATCACTCTGCCAGATACAGTCAATAATGATGTCATAATGATGTAATACCTTATGCCGCATTACATATAACCAGGGTTGTTACTGGTTTTCCTTTGTAGAGGGAGCCGTCACTTTACTGGGCTTAGATGGAACAGCATGCTCTAGTAACAGCTCAATAAAATGGCTCTTACGTCACTGTTAAATATAGGTGCAGAAGCAATTATTACAACTTATATATATAAGTGGCTTCAATCAAGTCAAGAGCTTCAGTTGAGAAAACTGACCTCCTGGCAACATGGAAGAAGGTGAACAAAAAGCAAAAGGCATGTAAAATGAAAGGAGGAGAGATGGGAGGTTCTCAGCTGCTGTTCTCCCCTTTATTTCGGTCACATACACATGCAGGTTAACCCCTTAGGTCCAGGTCTGCAGTGCATTTTCTGTCTGGGTCTTTCCACCGGATTCAGAATTGACATTGTGGAACTGCAAGCATTTAATCCATTTCCTTTGACACTCAATCGATTTATAATTCTTGAGCCTGTGTGTCTCATGTCATTACCACATGCGTGCACACACAAAGCCCAATGCGGGCCGTACACCAAGGAGGTGTGTGGGTGTTCCAACAGAGAAAGGGCATAGGCATGCAAATACCTGACCTGTACGTTTCATGAAACAGAGGGCAAAACACAAACAAGGAAGACTGAAGCATGCTGCCAAGGTCACTGGGGGGAGAATAAGAGGGCCCCCTGATTTCAGGAAAGAGCAGCCCCCCCCTCGACAGTTCACATACAACGCAACACGCACCCCTGATATAAAATATGCATACTACTCATATGTGCATTTCATTCGCCCATTCTAACTCATAAGCATTTCACAAAGTTTGGAATACCGTTCTCACGGAGAACACGAAGAAAACAGCTCACAGAAAGCTTTGACTTACTGTACACTAATTAAGAGTGATTATTGGTGTTTAAAACATTGTCAACAATGTCATAAATAAGGATAACATGGCAAAGTGATCATTTCTGACTACACAAAGGACAAAGACGTGAAAGGAATCAGACCACAAAAGGATTTACAGTTTACAGTTGCAAAAAATGGGTAAAAATAAAAATTGTGTTTTGGCAGGAGGCACTGCTGTCCTGCATATCTGTGATGTTCCGTACGGTTCCTCCGGGTTCCACATGGTTCCACCCGGTTCAGCATGGTTCCACACGATTCTGCATAGTTCAGCATGGTTCCACACGGTTCCGCACAGTTCAGCATGATCCCGCACGATTCCCATTATGTGAATACATAATGCATGTGTTTGCTTGGGCTTGCTCTGTGTAATTAGGTTTCCTTCGAAAACCCCATGTTGTTCAGATGCATTGGTGACTCTATGCTATCAGTGGCCTATTAAAGTATATGAGCTCCATAGAATTTCCCATAGATCCTCTTCCTTGTTCCTTCTTCTCAGTTGAAAGGACTCTGAATGAGACCAACCCTAACTGAACAAGCAGCAATGGATAACATTAAATTCCTCTGCTAGCCTGATGTCACTGTTCCCTGAATGGTCCTAATGTTGCACTTTCTGATCATTAAATAGCTGTCTTATTAGGTTCTTGCTTTGTTTGGAAGATGTTTAGCTCTTGCTTCAAGTCTTTTTATAATTGTTACACTGGGCATTCACTGGAAGCTCAGCCTAGCTGCATTTATGCCAAGTCGACTCTACGACATTAGGTATGTTTGTAATGTGCCATTTGCCATAATCTGCCATTTGCCTTACTTGTGAATTTTGACAAAAGCATCGGTTGAATAAATGTAAACATATTAAATAAAATGTATGCCTACTTACCTATTACACTTAACACCTCACATAAGTTTCTTTTTCATAAGGCAGATTATTCATTCCAATCCTACACGAAAGACAAGTGGCACTCATTCCCAAGCAAGCTTCAGGTTCTCCTTTGCTCTCACTTGAGCATGCGCTCTTCCCAGTGGGCTCGCCGTGTTCCACATAGCCCCAGCTTGGCTCTCATTCCCCACCACTAGCATGGGTTTTCAGACACCCCCTGGCGTCCCGCAGGACATGTGTCGAAACCACGAGGAACCTGTCGAAATCAGAGTGGAATGGCGGCGCGTATTGGAGATGGCGAGGAGGACAGCATACCCCTCACTGCGAAATATGGTTCTGAAGCAGTCGCCCAGGCTCTTGTAGCTGTGGGGGTCACTGGCTCCTCTTTGAATCTGAAACCTGTGAGAAAATAAATAACAGTAAGAGATTGGCAGGGAGCAGGTTCTACTGAGCATTTGCAAACCTTATGTCTGTGCTCTTAAGCAGAAATCGGACTGTAGAAGGCAGAAAGTGTTGGACTGCAAGCAGATCACCACACCTTATTTACCTTTATTATACACAACGACTCTATATACAAACATCTCAGCTCATAGGCACTGCGAAATGTGGTAGCAATGACTAAGCGTATCTATATGATCCGCTTCAGCAGCATGCCTGTGCGTATCGTAACAAGGCTGTAACTACATTCACTGCCATTTACTGATTACATTTTTTGCTTTAATTGTCATTACATCCACAGTATTATATCCAGGATCTTGTGCCTACACGATGCACATATTTCCTTCTTTCCCTTGCTCATTGCAAAAATTATAGCACCCTTTCATCGCAAAATTAACCATCTCTCCTAGTCACTGTACATGCGGTTCGCACCCAAAGACGGTTTCCTCTATAAAGGAAGCAGCCTGGCATAAACCGCAGAAAGCGTAATATTCAGGTTCTGTGAAACACAGTTGTTTTTACAGAGGGAGACGCTTATATTCCTGGAAATAAACAATATTTTCCTTTCTCTTATGTGTTGCCGTATTTATGCAAAGCAAAAAAAAAAACTTTCCCATTTTATTAAAACATTTGTTCTGTCCCCCTCCCCTGCCTGCCTGTAATGTCTCTTTCATGAAGACACCCAATAGGACCTCTCCTCTGAGTGTTCGGTCCATATGATGTCAATTACGGCTCTGTACTCAGCAGAGGAACCACAAAGAACGCGCTGCAAAGCTCCGCCCCCTTTTTCCTTGTTTTTACGGAAGCCTCCGCCATGCATCCCCCTGCAAGGAGGAGAGCTCAAACATTTACTTAACCCACTGTAGCCAATTAGCTGTCCCTTTTAACAGCTGGGTATTGCAGAAAGCCAGTTTTGGCGGCAGACATACTAGTAACTGCCTTACAGTTCTGTGTAGATTTTTACTGGGATATGATAGTTGTGTGTGGGGGGACATCTCAGGTAGTGTCCAAAGAGGACCAACAATGGTACTGAGGAAGGACTAGTGCATTCTTATAGTTATCTATAGGTTTATGTCTAAATCTCAGGATATGAGGTTAGTGGTCAGGTCACCAAACATTGTAGGATCTCAAACAGGAATAATAAAAAAGCTGTATGAAAAGTAAAAAAAAAAACCTGGAATTCAATGCTGAGAAAAAGCATTAACTTTGGAGAAGCCTTTCAGAGTGGATGATGTATTATTGCGGCAGACAACATGCCAACAATTATTTCAATCAGTACTAATGAGCGAGTTCGACTTTGGATTGGATAGTGAGAGGATTCAACACATGAGGCTTTGACCGATGGGCCAAGGGGTCAGTGTAGCGGTCCAGCCAAATACCTGCTAGGAGCATAAAGTGTTTGGGCCACGTCCAGTGGAGGTGAACCAGGTATCTCACATCACTGGGATTTCACATCTCAGAGGGCTGTTCACTGAAATGCAGCTTTGCAAATTCCCAAATAGCTTGTAACCAGTGCCACAAAACATTTAAAATGGTGTCATAAATGGACGGCTGAGGCATATAAAAAAAAAAATAAGGGGTGGGGGACCAGATGGGGGGGGGGGGGGATGAAGTTCCAGAAGATTTAAGACCGTTGGGGCTTGTAAACAAATTTAAATCTACCTTAATTGAAGGCACATGACTTTGGGGTCAAGGACTGAAGCGGTCTGCTTGTCTCCTACCCTCCCAGCTTTCACTCTCACCTGACCTGTCCTTACACTCCAACTAGTCCTGAGAGAGCAGGCAGGCTAGGCCGCAGTGGCCTTTGCAGCCTCTGACTCTGCGCCTGACCTCAGGGTCAGCTCATTTCCTTGTGTCCCTTTCCTACCCTGCCGTAAACCCGGAGACCGACCCCAGAACTCAGGGGGAGATAATGGGAAGGACCCAAGGAACCAGAGACTATGCGGAGGTACTGGCCTATCAGTGGATCCCTATCTGTTCCAGGCGATAGTACAGTCCACACCAGAATCAAGTAGGCAAGTGAGAAATCACTAACGTGATCCCACATTAATCCAACTGAAAGTCAAATGTAACCGATTTGCACAATAAAAGCTCAAGAAAATGGATCTGTGGGTATCTAGAAGGGCTTCTCTGGAGACCACATCCTCTCTCCAGGGCCTTCATCAAGGGGAGATAAACCACTAGCTGTCCAAAACCCAATGAAACCCTCGGGCCTAAGCTTTACAGCATCGCCACTGGGACACGATTACCAGATGTGGGGTGAGGTGTAGGGCATGCCAGGCCTCCTGTTAGCGAGATGGGCGTTTGGGGCACATAACCTTGGAACGCTCCCAATAAAAGACCTGATTCAAACCGTCCCCAGAGCCCCAGAATGAGCACACAGCCACAGCCGCTTCTTGGCCTATTACAGAGCCCGGTGAGTGTCTTAAAATGCTCGGAGCACCCTTGCAGACCCCGAAAGTGATGGGGTGTGACTTGGGCCAGTGAGAGGGGCCATTGCCTTAGAGGACACACCATGGAGGGAAGCCAAATAATGACGATGTTTGAAAAAATGGACAGGAGCAGGTTTTCTGGGTTGATCAAAAGGCTCACTTTGATGGTCCTGTTTTAAAGGGCTGCCCATTTTAACAGGTTCCCATAATTTTCCTTGTTATATAATGTCTACTGCCCAGCTACTTGACCATTGCAGCACTTCTCCCAGAATACGTTCCTCCCAGTAGCTAATTTGTTTAACCTACACATCCCATTTATTCATTTTTATTAAGCTATGGACACAACACATGGATTCAGCTGTGAATCGTGCCTGAAACGTATCAAACGTACCAAACACACACAGGTGTCTTCCTTCCTCTCACTAAACGAAACCATTCAGAAGCAGCTTAACACATAATACTAACTAATATAAGTCAGTATACAAGTTCAAAGATGCTGGACATATCAGCCCCACCACAACTTCCCCAAGAATGAGACCGATTTTATAGTAGCCTGCACTGTAGAGCTGCCAGCAGCCTCTCACACAGTGGATAAGAAAATCCAGAGAGCAGCATTAAAACAAAATCATTTTTTTACTGCCTCACAGTTACTTTTAATGAGCAGGATCATAAAGATGGCAGAAATCAGTTGCATTGGTACAGAGACAGAACGTGTAGGTAGGAGCCCTCTAACCTAACTGATCCAATATGGCAGACAGAGCAACTAATCACACTCAGAACAGGGCTACTAATCATTCTCAGAGCACTGAAGGCAATAAGGAAACGCTCCCCTGGGGCATCAGGCTCTATGGAGAGTGCTATAAAGTACCTCAGAATGAACTTTACTGTCTGGTAGCAGTCTCATGGAAGAATAAAGCATACCTAAAGTACATTTATTCACCATTATGTAAGCCCTGCATAGAGCCATCTCAATTTTACAAAAAAGAAACCTCATTCATCATACCTCTCAAGGAGTCTTAGCAGACATGCAGTCTTATAGTCACCTGCTTTTTTGACAGTAGCAAACATATCCGTAATCCCAGTAGTAATGTGGGTGGTTAAAATGAGCACTTAGCACTGAGAAGACTGGGGAGCGAAGAAACAATGATGTTTACAGGTAGATCTCAGCTAAATGTGATTATCAGCAGTAAGTAACGATGACAGCAATACATAAACTGAACTGCACCTTGTTTTGTTTAATCAACCTTATCCTTTCAACCACATTTTTAGTATTCTGGAAAAGGCTGTTTTCACAAAATGTGGCGTGCCAGTGAAAGAGGTCCAAGAAAACGATGATTTGCTTTTGATTCATGACCTTACCTAAAATACCAAGTTTAACACTTCACAGATTCATAAATTTCAAATAGCACTTTTCGCACATCCAGTTATATTCAATCATCGTTCTGATAACCTGGTAGCAAGCTTGACAAGTTTGGACTTGCATTTTACTTTACCCCCCATTTGGAAATTCCTTTTATTCTTGCACATCGACGACTGATCTCCCCCTTTCAGACAGACGGCCCCTTGCTCTGACGGAAGGGGTCAGGGGAGAAGACCAATAAAGTGTCACGTTTAAAGTAAGGAGATAAAGGAGGAGGGGAGCGGATGAGCAAGGCGGAGTCCGGAGACAGGAAGGTGATAAAGTTTGAGCAGTTATGGCACCGCAGGCCCCAGGACCTGGGACTGGGCAAGATCGGCTTGGGTTTCACGGGCACCGCAGGCCGCCACTGCTCTCAGGTCCACACCGGCACTGCACCGGTATGCGAGCGGGGGAGGTAAACATGGTCATTATTTCAGACCGCCCCCCCCCAACCAGCTTGACAGATACAAACGACTTTCCTTTGAAACACCGGGTAACCCCATGTCCAAAAAGCAGCAGCTGGGTGGTTAACAAAAGCTAACATGAAGCTGAGGATCATTAAGAACGCTTTATTCAAAACAATCAGCTTTAACACAAGCTAACATGAAGCTGAGGATCATTAAGAACGCTTTATTCAAAACAACCAGCTTTAACACAAGCTAACATGAAGCTGAGGATCATTAAGAACGTTTTATTCAAAACATCCAGCTTTAACAGAAGCTAACATGAAGCTGAGGATCATCAAGAATGCTTTATTCAAAACAATCAGCTTTAACAGAAGCTAACATGAAGCTGAGGATCATTAAGAACGCTTTATTCAAAACAACCAGCTTTAACACAAGCTAACATGAAGCT
>JABFEA020000029.1:11521659-11533229 GCA_019775915.2 Cyphomyrus plagiostoma
TTTTCTTTTTGTACACAGTTTTCTACGGCAGGTTCTCTGGTGATTTGGGATGGTACAAAGACATTGGGGAAGGGAGGCAGATGAGAGAAAGACCGCCCCGATTATCTAGCCGCTGTCTGTTTGAGAGGATTCATTACAGACTATGGGAGGAGTAAAGGCCATTTAGGGAAGTGGAAGCCATTGCGTCAGGGTGGAACAGTGCAGCCATTAGGATCTTACCTCGTCTTCACCACGTCCAGCGGGTGCATGAGGCAAATCTCCACCAGACCTGGGAAGTAAAAAACCACAGGAGCAAAGTGAGGAGAAACTTCCACTGTCATTCATTCACTTACATTCCACCATTGCACAAAAAACTTGTGATATTTTGCACAGTCCAGAAAAAAAGTCCCACAACAATGAAAAAAATACAACAAAAACCTATTACGCTGCGAAATAATTCAGAGGTTTTTAAAAGAAACTTGTGTGCCAATTAAAGGACTCGATCTGATATACACGGCCAAAAATCTGGATCAGGTTACATTCTGGGTCATGAGCCTTAAATCCGTTTGGACATCTCTTCAAAGCTGGCCAACTTGGATACGGAGCATAGCTTACTTCACCAAAAGAGGTGCCGCTTCCACCTTTACGCATGTGCAAGCAAAGCTTGGAAGTTCAAATGCAAGAAAAATGAGGAAAACCAGAGGTCTCTTAAGAGAGATATCCAAATATCACCACAGTACATAACCACTGTCAGACTACCCTACAGCTTGTTTTGACACAACTTGTCTCTCTGTCTCTCCAATGTCTCTCTGGCAGGCCGAAATCCACAAATATTTCTTAACATATAAAATCAAGACGTACAATGTACATGAACTCCACAGATATCTGCCCACGTGTGTGTGTGTGTGTGTGTGTGTGTGTGTCCAGCTTCACAGGCATGTACTTGAGCCTGGGGTTAATTCTGCCAAGCTTCATATGCTCTGTGACATGTTGGTATGGGACCCGGGACACCCCCCACCCACGTTAGCCTGACCAGCAGAATAGTGGACAGGTGAATGGATGGAGGGAACTCCTCTAACTGTACAGAAAAGCAGTAACCTCCCAAAATAAAGATGAGTTTGGTTTTTAAAAATGCGAGTCATTAGATCATAAATAGGATGTGAGGCTTGAATACTTTAGCTTACAGTTTGGGTGATTGTAATGAGTAGTGCTACACATTCTAATGCTTAAGTTCTGAAAGTAACTTCATTTCAAGTTTTCAATAAACGCTCCCCATAATTGGCAGCCCTCAAGCCAGGTGGGTACGTCCTTAGCACCTGAAAGTTACATTGGCTGACTCAAGTTTTTCTTGAAGGAGAATTCCAAGCAAAAATGTACCATTTTATTCTGTGCTCAGAGCATCTCACTCACTGCAAAAAAGCAGGCATCATCACACGCACTTCCTGCAAAGAGGTTTTACGTGGCATTGGAGTTGCAACATTTCTGATTTGTACTGGAAGACTATGAACTCAAATGTTTTATTTATTTCATTATGAATGCTCACAGATTATGTTTCTGCTTCCAACTTGTTAAATTAAGACAAAAACATTCTTTATGTAAATGTGCTGCCTTCCCATGAACCTTGGGCCTAGAAAACAATTAAGTGCAGGTTAGATGATAACAAAACAACAATAACATTTTTCCTATACAAAATGTATAGGAAAAATATGGACGTCATCTCACTGTAAGGAAAACAACCCTAAGAGTGACTGTTTTATCAATTACGAAACCAAAATAAGCCCTATTTGGCAAAGGATTTCTCTTTTGACATTCTCACTGCAATTTACTTTAATAACTTCCAAAAGATTCCTCTTGTATACTCAGCTGTTCTTACAATTTCTTTTTAAGTTTCTCCATCTTCAATACATATTTGACTTTGACCAAGCCACTGGCTCACTGATGCGTATCCTGGATATTTACTTTGATGAAGAATAATAAAGAAAAAAAAAATACTGCAATCAATCGCTACTCCAAACCGGAGTACAAAAGAAATTAACTTTCTGATGTACTTTGAGATGGAGTTACAGTCAGGTTTGACATCCACGTGCAGAGCTCAACACTACAAGGTCTACTACAATGACATCACATCAGCATAAAATCCACGAGATAAGTTTAACGCATAACCTGCACTTCTGCAGAAACAGTGATGATTCATTGTTTCCTAGTAAATGGATAGAGACTTCAGCTATGGTGCTCATGTCATTATGGTTTCCCAGTAATAGTGATAAATGAGTTATTGAACATTTAACCCCAAGTTTGTCCTGGTGCAGACATGGGGAAAGAGAAAATACATCCTGGTATCTGATAACATCACTCAGGTGCTGGTAACAATAGCAGGTACTAGTAATGTAAGGAAACTAATCTCGGTTCCCATGTTCTGCCTGTACTGCCAAATACCAAGTGGTTATACAGAGGGAGGGGAGATATACTAGCAGATCCCCATAGCAGGTGAAGGCTGATAAATTCATGCAGACTTGGAGATTTGGCCCATTCCCAAGAGAAACACGTGCTCCTGTCTTGTGAACCAAACACAAGCATCATTAGTTAAAAAATGACATCTTGGGGCCCATCTATTTTCCGTTTCTCGTGGTCAGAGTTGAGCCACAATAACATTTGTAGAGCAGAGATTAATTAATCATTGCTGCCATCTACTTTGGTTCTTTGGAATTAATCACAACATGCTTCATATTCCTATCCTTTGCTGTACGGCAGCAACAAGAACAGCAAAGTATTACGCTGGACAAATCATCTGCGCTGCTTTGCCTAGAAGATACATGCACTTGGAAAGCATCCGAAGGGAGCTTTTTATAAGAGGGAAGCAGCATCTTCGCCACCGAAAGAAAACCGATAGTTTAAAGAAGCATCCCATCATGCATCAGAAGCCGCCACCTATCCTGTACTGCCAAAATAAACTCGGCACAGGCCACGCCCTACCCGCCCTTTACTCCGACATCTGGAGTAGCTTCACTAAAAACTTGAGGGATCTGCATTAGCACTCCATTGCAATCCTCTAGATAGTCAGCAGGTGGAGCAGTGTTTAAAGAATGGGACTGAACAGTGACAGATCTCTACAGAGGTGCTGCAACTGTACGTTTGAGGGAGATAGTCTAACTACTTTGGTTACTGCTCTATAAGTAGGCAAAATTTCAGTTACTGTATACATAAAAGACTTATGAAAGAAAAGGAAAAACCAGAGTAATTTGCAAGTATTAAAATGCGGGAATTAAACTATCCACGTAAAAAGCATTGCTAAGCAAAGCCTAATGTGCATGAATCAAGGATAACAAGTCACTACCACAATCAGACAGCAATGATCTGCAAACATGCAACACAAACAGGAACTGGTGATTCATTCAGGTGCGGTCAGTATTTAACAGTCTGGTCATAGATGAGTGGGTTTCGAAAATAAAGTGCATACTTGAAATCCTATATTGAAGATGATCTGTTCTTGCAAATATGACGAGGAGAAGCCATGCAACCAACGCCTAAGCAAATGTCTTAACCAAAAATGATGACTTTAGCCTTCCTGCCAAATTCTCTACTCCCCCCCCGATCTCAGAAACTGGCTCATATGACACTTATATGAATGTGCATGGTTCGTGCACCTGAAAGAATCAGGATGACCACATTCCTGAACCATCTGAAACTACTGTTCAGGCTAAAACTAATTAGTCGGAGTGGTTTCGTGTCTGGATGTAAAGTGTGACTCCATATCCGATGACTTGCAGAACCAAGGCTGAAAGGGATCAGCTCACTTGGCACTCGTAGAAACAGCAGGACATTCATTGTCAAACTGTAACACTTATGCTCAGATGAGTAACCTGTGTATGTCTTTCACCCCTCCATTGTTGACAGTGTTGCAATATTAAGAGTAGGTGAAGTGTTCACGACAAAGACTGATGAGCTGCACGCATCTTCCAGGATTCCACACTCTATATCTAGGGCACCATCCCCTCCCCTACCTGCCCCCAAGTTCTAGAGAACCAGGTCTCCCCTGGGACTGCATAGAACCTTTGTCCATGAGGACACTGCAGCTGGTTCTAGATCAATGGTGCGCCACAGAGGAAAGGAGCAGATGTCCTTTTTTTGTCATAACACTCTACCCTTTCTTTGGTTGTTCCTCGTTCGCGGCCTCTGGGGGGGCCCTCATCCCTGTGTGGGGGGGGGGGGGGGGGGTTGGCAAACAGATCTTTGACCAAATTACATTTTTCAAATAAGTAATTTGGTCAAGTGGAGCCATATTCTTGTTAGAACTTGTAAAATAACCAACCAATGTGTTTAAAAAACTTTAATGTGTTATTTTAGACACTAAACCATTGTGATCTTTTATAGTGATATTTGTTCATAATCCTCAAACATGCAATGGAGAATTTGGAACTTGTCTTTTCTGAATGCGTCATTATTAAGCAGATGAGAGAGAGGAACCACCCTCCATATGTGCATTAACGAGCATTACGAAGGTCAGCCTTGCAGATCAGCCTTTGGAAACACCAGGAAGGGAATGACAAGGCAGTCAAAGATTTCTATGGAGGAACCTCGGAGGTACAAACCCCTCAAACAGAAGTGCAAAAAGGATATGAAAACACAAATGGTGCAGTTCAAATGAGAAGCTGATTGTGTGTATGTTTTTGTTCGGGCAGCTGGGGGTAACAGCAGACACCAGGAGGCTGATAAGGGGGAAGTGAACGCAGAGGAACCAGAAGAAATGTGTCAATGATCTCCCTTAGTCAGCTAAACAGCAGTGTTGCCTGCCAGTCCATTTCTGTGTACTCAACTTCTCACACACAGAATGTACAGACAACCACTGCATACACACATTGTAAATCACTCCACAACCCCATAGGGAAGTGGACCGCCAGCTCTGTCTCTGAAGTAGAGGAGTCTAGAAAGCAATACTGAATATTTGTGACATAAATGGCATCATAGACGCTGAACACATATTGGATTGAACTTAGTTATTAGCAGTATATAACCTTGAGCAAAGTACTCAACTTCAGCCGCTTCAGGAAACATCCTATTTTATAACATTCAGCCTAAAATGCCCATTATTGTGAATAACGACACTGCCAATGCAGAGAGACACTGCGGAGAGGAAGGGGCAGTTTTTACTGTGCCAGGTGTTTTCTATTTCCTGAATTTTATTACAGCCCTTAGAATATTTTTTTTTTTCTGTTGAATTCATCACTAGAAATGGGACCCATCAGGAGACTTAGGAATTAAGACAATTCAGTCAGGAGAGAGTGACCGTGAACGGGAGATTCTGATGTTGAAGCAGTTGAATTTGATTTAGAGAAGTAACCGATTCATGTACACCGGTTGATAAGGTGACCACAGTCGCCCGGATTTCATCTGGACCGTCTGCTTATCCAGCCCACTGTCTAGACTGCTGATGGGTGTCCTCTTTTTAGCCCATTTTACCTCCCTGTCCTCCTCCGCGCCCCCCTACCTGAATCCCTATCATCTAGCTCTACTCTCTTCAATCCCCGATCACACAGAAAACGTGTAAACACCCACAAACACATACCGCAGAAGCCAGGGCCTGCCCTGCTTGCATTTTTTAATGCCGCTCTCTTGAGATAACCAGACAATGATCTTGATAGCTATACCGTTCTCGCCTTCTGTAGTTTGTGCATAATATAAACCACCTGTAGTCCTCCTGTCTCGACACAGGTCTCCTCCTTTTTGGAGTCATGCCAGTGGTCACCCTACTAGTTGCACAGGTTCATATTAGAGAGAACAGCCAATCACTAAGCAGCATATTAGAGCGAACAGCCAATCACTAAGCAGCAGACTGCATAGCTGTACCAGGAATACATTTGCTGATAATGTAAATGAGCTGATGTGCGAGACATCAAACATAGTGCAGGGTGTCCTGACAGAGGGCTGGTGCCACATGCCAGCCCACACTTGTGTTCACTTGATCAGGTGGCTTCACGAGGAGGATCTCCCATACCTCTGCGTCATCACAGAGAGCCACTTGTCAGCACACACTACCGTTTAATAGCAGGTTGATTGCAGCTGGCCTCCTGCCACCTGGGATTTTCCCTTTCTGCTGCAGAGCCAATAAGGTGTGTTGATCGCAAGTCAGTTTTACGTTATGCAAGTTCATGTTGTGTAATCAAAAATGTATTTTCCTTAGAAATGACATCTGTAACTGCATTTTTAGATATCCGTATAGTCAAGGATGTAGGAAAGAGTTTGATATTGGTGGGAACACAACTTAAAAACGTAAATGCTAAGGTCTACTTTTTTTTTTTGGGGGGGGGTGGGGGGCTTTTAAGCCAAATTAAATACTGGGGCGTAAACACCTCCCTGTTTCTTATGCTCCTGCATTCGGTGTTCAGAAGAACATTTTGAGCACCTGACCGTCTGAGAGGCTCCAGCCCGCAGTCACGGCTGGAGGTCAGCGAGACTCGCTTTGTGTGAGGCACCTTCACATGCCGGACATGCAGGTTCACACAGTGGTCGCGTTGTAAAAATACGTCAAGGAAAGTGGTGGAGGGGGGTGGCATTGCGGATGAGTGGTGAGGATTAAATTCAGCTTCAGTCCAGAGTCTGACAGTTGAGTCCCTGATATAATTTAGGACAGTTCAAGAACAATACTAATGTAATATTTTCCGTGAAGTATAATTTCAGGCATGATCATAATTAGTCATTACTATACACTGTATATATGTATATTTCAGTATATGATACAAAATATATACTGTGTTTTTTGGTTCAATATGGAAATGGTCATTATGATTATACAATGGGATTAGAATAATATTTTATGAGATATCAATGCTATGTTTATTTTCATTCATGGTGATATTCTGCTTCACCTGTTGCCTTTAAGAAACCACCACTGACTAGAGTACTTTTTTTTTTTTTTTAGAGGGGATGGTTTTTGTCATTTTCCCCACAGGGAGAATGACATCCACAGCAGCTGGGTCCCCGGTTAATATGTATAAAATATCTGAACAGAAACTGTACTTTATTACACTCTTAAAACCTGCACCTAAATCAACTTCAGTGAATTATGATGTCAACACAGTTGACAGGAGATAATCATGAGGTCATCCCCCCTTTTTTTTTTTAGGAAAAAAGTCACAAGACTCTAACTGTTTCTCTCCCTGTCATTTAACCCTCTCCTTCTGCCTCAACTGAATTATTTTTCCAGCAAATAATGGCACAGTGTGTGGGACTATAAAAAATGATTGATGGATTGGTCTGGTCTGACTTGTCACCAGTTTGAGTTTCCTGAGTTGTTGTGCTTGCACAAACAGAAAACTGGATCACTCCATTATTTAATAATGTGCTTCTTTCAGTATTGCAGTAGGTCTGACAGGATCTGTCACACAACATTGCTATGCTTTTAAACACAGGGCCAACTATAAGTCAACAAAAGGCAGCGCTTTTGTTGACAGATAATGAACAAAAAAAGACACTGAGAATGGATACTGGCATTATTGTCACTCAGTGCAAAATTGCATCGGACTATAACAAGATGAAACAGACAATAACAAAAAAAATGATTTTCAAATCCATTGACTATAAATGGTGGTTTCCAAGATGTGGAGTGTTCAGGCACATTACATGAAGTGAGCATTCCATATTTTCTACTGGCTAACATTTCAAGGAAATGTCATAAATCAGGACAATCAGATTAACAATCAGGGTTGGTTTTGGCCAGAGGGCTGCTCCACACATCCCACCAATTGGAAAAGAAAATCAGAGCAGAGACAGTTTGTGATTGCTCCTTTGTAGGTGTCAGCCAGCAGCTGAGAAGTTAGCAGAGCAGAGATGAGCATTCCTAAGCAAAACTAAGGGCCATTGCATAAATTCACTATCCATTGACGCATACTGCTTACACCAAACTATAGCATCTATACATTTATAAATGTACAGACATTAATAGAATAAACCTAAAGGTATGAAATTTGATGAGAAGCTAACCATAATATAACATCATATGGTAAAACTTCAAATATACATCATATAAATGTAATACAGAACGTATTTAGGATAAAAATCTAATTCCACAACATGACTCATCCGCAGCAAAGTGCATCATTTTTACAATCACATCCCTTGACTTGGTAACATAGTGGTAAAGTAAGTTCATTCCCATCTATGCAGCAAAACCCCGATAGTGTAATCTTTGTGAGATAATCCAGGAAATTCATCAATTTTATTAATTATTAATCAGATACGTTTAGGTGAGCGTGAAAGAAAACAACAGAACAAATTTCATATATCCAGCATAGACTCTGCATGTGCGCATCTCGGCAGGTTGCTACCCCAGAGCTGAGGTCTGAGCAACAAGGAAGCAGAAAGTTCTGGTGATGGCCCATTCCCGTAAAGCATCCAGATGAAGCAATCCCTATTGTCCAACCCACATCTGCCTCATGCTACCTCCTTCACCCTAAGAATTCCCCTTTCAAAAGATATGGAGGCTGGAATGAAAAACAAACAAGCAGGACTGTGCATTGCACCAGTTTGTCAGTTTGCTGATTTTTTGAGCAATGATTATCTCTCAGCATCATCGACAGATAAACGCACAGCATTCCAGACTTAACAAAACTTGCCAGGTAAACCAAATGAGATATAATTCATCATATGAAAAAGCTTGTTGTCCTTGCTACCCACAGATGTGCTAAAGGTTATATAAAGCTGATACTTAAAGTCCTCTGGCAAGCTATAGTGGGTTTGCATAAAAATGGCTGGGAAACTCATGAATTACCTGACAGGCTTTATATAGTAATTGTATTGTTTATGTGAACATTAATAATACTTCCTACAGTTTACAGAAATGTAATCTGACATCACTGGAAGTTTTCTTCACCTAAACATCTTCACATCTCTCCATGTTGCAAAGTATTTTTGGAAATACTTCAATTTAAGGTCTACTGCTTAACTATTGATAAACCGTTACTAATCATTTGGTAATATATCAGTAAATAAACATGTTCACTTACAATCAAAGTTAGAAATGTGTTACAAAGATATCTTACTCTTGTCTCACAACGTTTTTAATATAGAGCTTGTAAATTACTTGCAACAAAAAAACAATGCATATGTAAGCATACTTAGAAATTAGATATATCTGAGCCTTAACTGTCTGCTTATTAGCCATTAATAAACTGCTACTAATCCTTTGGTAACATGTTAATAAATTAAAAGATTCACTTACAATGAAATTGAGAAATGTATTACAAAGATATATTCTTTCCGTTTCACAAAACAGCTTGTAAATACTCAATTATAACTCATTTCTGGGTGTGCTTGCCTGTTGTTTTAAATTTCCGAGTGATTTACAGGTTGTTTTGTAAATACCAGGAGCAAGATATGATTGTACTACATTTCTAAATTTGTCTGTGAATGAATATTTCAATCTAGCAATATATCATCGAATGATTAGTGATTAAGGATCATTAATAATTAAGGATCAGACCTCAAATTAAAGTGTTACAGGTTTATTATTTATTTATTTTTGCAGAAATGTCCCTGGTAAGTATATACTGTGTTGTCCAAGCGCCCTTAGCATACATGTATGAACATGTGGGATTGAAGCAGGAGCACCAGACTGGTGAGCACTTTGCTACTCCAGGCCCTTGATGATCTCCGCCTGCCTGCAGACTTCTAAGGTGCTTAGGAAACGCTCCTTTCCGGGAACATCCAGCTGTAGGAATGGATGAAACTATAAACTGAGTCACTTTGGGGGAAAGTGATTAAATTACGTGGGTTGAGCCTTACTTGGAAAAGAGAAATTCTGGTGGTGGGGGTTGGCGATTCCCCTATACTATACACAAACATTGTGTATCCAGGTAATTGGCTCAGCAAACACTGCAAAAATAAACTGTGCAGCCTTCGCAAATATGTATCTGCAGCTTTCAGATGAACCTGAGATGACAAAGCCTGCCATAGTAAATCCAGGAAGAAACGCACCTGGAGAAATAGGGAACAGCCATCAAACTACTATTATAACACTAGAATAATAATACTAAAATACTATCACATAGTCTTTTATATAGTAACAATGCATGGGACAACATAAATAGGTGGGCAAGAACTCTATTCAGTAAACAAACCAGCTGTGAACACATAAACATTTTAACACAGATTTAACTGAAGCAAATTATATAGGAACTGGAATGGCAACTTTGTATATCTGGTGAAGCATCTATATATGTATAGCCACACACACACACACACACACACACACACACACACACACACACACACACATATATATATATAGGGCAAAGTACAGAACGGCAAGTTGCACTGATAATTTGTCAAATTACACGAAAGTCAGAAAGATCATTCTTCTGTGGCAGGTCTTGCTAGCTGTAAGAGAAATAACAGCCTAAAGACACCGATGGTATAATATTTAACATTTAAAAATGACCATAAGGTGATATCAGCAACACGGTGGCCTGCAGAGACGCATAGGGGGCACAGCGCTGAGGTTCTCTCATACATCGACGCGGCGATTAATCACCCGGCCTAAACCCCGGCTTCCTGTCTTGAGGACAACGTCCGAGCGACTCCCAAACAGCCTTTAATTCCCCCGCTAAAGACCTCAGAGGGCGTTTAGGAAAACACAGGCGCCGTTTCTGATGACAAGGGGAGTTTATTGAGGAGCCGTGGGGTTGGTGTTATCTCCCGGCTCGGCAAACAGGAGGCATTCCACAGCCTGCCCGAGCTCCTGCCACCGCTGCTTCATCTGTTATCACTTCTCCGGTGTCGGTTTCCAGAGGCTGTCTTCCCCTGTTCTCAGGTCACCAGCCATGAATCAAGTCAGATGAAAGGGGGGCAGGAGGAGGAGGTGGGGGCGATGGAAGCGAAAGGGGGATAATAAGACAACAGGAAGCCGGGAGAGGGATCATCCTCTGCCACAGCTGGTTTGTGTGGCCCGGTGTCCATGGCCACTGGATCACGGTATTTGGAGTTTTCAGGGAGAGGCTGGCTGAGGCCCGGGGGACACGATATCTGCAGTATACGAGAGCTTGGAAGCAGGGAGATTTCCAAGTTCCTAAATGTCAACAATAATAATAATAAAAAAAAGTTCCTCAGACTCTCTTTCCACCTCATAACACTTAGCTATCATTACCTCATAAATGTAAAAATTGCGGATTCCCGTTCGAGTGAAAGTGACGAGTCACAGAGCATAAAACCCAAGCGGCACAAAGCAATGACTCAATTAGACTCTATTTGTGTTCGGCTGAGTTGGCTGCTCTGCCCGTGGGTGTTTGGGGGAACCACAGAGGCTTTTGAAATGGTCAAACTGGATGAGAACGGGCCTCCGAATTGTCTCCAAGATGCAAATGGAGAACGAACCACACGAGAGTGGATGAGTGCAAAAGAAGAAAGAGAAGGATGAAAGAATGCAAATTGCATGGCCAAACTGATATTTCACCGGATGCTCTCTTGCCGGCGTCATTTTCTCTACTAGCATGCACACAAATTTGATTTTAAAGTGCCGTCCACAGGGTGTTGTGCACAAGGGGAAAGAGACCAAGCAAATGAAGTGAAGGCCACAGTCGCACGGTGTGACACTGCGACGT
>JABFEA020000029.1:11542406-11563290 GCA_019775915.2 Cyphomyrus plagiostoma
AGGACATTGCTGCCTTAGAAAAGGTGCAACAAAGGGCTACGAGAATGATTCCTGGTCTTAGAAGAATGTCTTATGAGAAGAGGCTAGCTGAGTTGAATCTGTTTAGCCTTGAGCAAAGGAGACTAAGGGGGGACATGATCCAGGTCTATAAGATTCTAACGGGTCTGGATGCTGTTCAGCCAAATGGCTATTTCAGCATTGGTTTAAATACTAGAACTCGTGGCCATACGTGGAAATTAGTGGGAGAACATTTTAAAACAAATTTGAGGAAGCAATTCTTTACGCAGTGTGTAGTTACAGTATGGAATAGTCTTCCAGCTAGTGTAGTGGAAGCTACAACCCTGGGTTCCTTTAAATCAGAGCTAGATAAGATTTTAACAACTGAGCTATTAGTTAAGTTCTCCCTAAACGAGCTTGATGGGCCAAATGGCCTCCTCTCATTTATAAATTTCTTATGTTCTTATGCAAAATACCCGAATACTCTAAGCAATCCTATAACTCTCGTGAGTGCAACCTCCACCTTAATCTTTCCTAAAGATCTTGGTTTTTCCATTATGGTGCAGCATTTCTATAAATACCTGTGGCTGTACTTGTATTGACATTAACAGCTCCCAGTGTCAGTTAGGATATCCGCGCGCATGCGCAGTGGCGCAGCTTCATCCGCCCCTCCCCGAATGCTGCTCGGGGCAAACACACAAGCACACAAAGGTTCTGCATTTGCTGCATTCTTTCGGTACGTATGCGTACCGAACCGAAAGATCCGTACCGAAAATTTTCAGTATGGATACGTTTACCGTTACACTCCTACTTCATTATATATTATAATGGCCAGTATAAGCCATGACATTGCAATTTAAAAGATTATATAGGGCATTATACAGTAGATGACAGAACATGCATAATGTGTTACACCGTTTTTTTAAATAGTTATAGCCCTGTCTATAATACTTTTTGAATAAATTATAATGCATTATCAAGGCATCCATAATGCATTATACATGAGTGCTTAGTATAGCGTTACCAAAAATACATCATAAACATTTCCGTATTTGTGTAAAACGGGTGGAGGGTGAACAAAAGCTGTACTTTAATTCATTTCCATGTGGTTGGTCAAAAATGCCCCCCAACTCCTTTCTTCATCTGAAGGTATATTAATCTCCTTAAAAAAAGTAACATTAATCCATAACGATAAAGCTTCGCTGAAGGCGCGTGAGCTCGACAGAAGTAAACATAAGCGAGATTAACAGGGGCGAGATCATTAAGCAGAGCTTAAAAGGGAGTTTCCTAACATGGACTCGGCATGAGAACAGCACCGAGTCATTGTACCGTTCAAATCAAAACTTCACAGAACAAAGAAAGCTCTGTGACTCATGAGCTTTCCATTCACAGCTTCCCCATGTTTCAAGAAATGCTAAAAGAAAATAATTCACGCTTTACAGCTTGGGTAGTGTCCGGGCAGAAAGAGCTCGGCCCGTGACCCCCCCGGGCCGCATAAACAATCCAAGCCACAGAGAGGCTGAGGGGGTAGCCCTTCTTCAGGAGTGCACAGACATGGGCACAAATTCCCAATGGCAAGACCCTGCCAGGTCTGTCCCCACAGGGTGACACTCTGCACTGTCCAGCAGAAAGGAGGGAAGAAATCAGAGAGTAGGAGGGTAACGAGGGTGAAAGGCACACGTGTGACAGCTGGCAGAGACTCCATGTACCTGCCTGTGCAGTCCCCTCTCTCCAAATGTTTACCTTGGAGTAGACTGGCGACCAACTGTTTGCAATTGACCCTCTAAAGAGTCGAGCGTAGGGAACGAACATGAGCCTTTCCCTTTCGGGAGGCAAAACACCGCACGCACGTGCGCGCACACACTGGCGAGACTCGCAGAGATGCACGAACAAGGCTTACAGGTCAGCCCTATAGGGGGAAATGTAGCAGAAGGGATGGAACGAAAGGAGCGGCGAGCAGGAGGATGGCATCAGATGGCCGATGGCCCATAGCTGTCTCACCCTGCGCAACGAGACCTTTCTGCGAATAACAGTTCATTAAGCACCTAAGGTACAAAACTATGGCACTTTGATAGCTAAATTTCCATAAGCAAAATTTTATAGCAAAACTTCCCTTCCTACTCATATTTTTACCTCCATTTTATTATAAGTAGCTAAATATAATATGTGTTTTGACATGATTTTTAAAAAAGTCATCAAGTTAATTTAACCAAGTGAACACTCGTTTCCAGTTCCCACAAAAGCTTTGTACACTCAGTCTACACTCCATTATATCTTTTGAAACCATGAAATTGACTCGCTACCTAAAACTCTGCAAACACTAATACTGAGTCTGTATACCATCCATGGTTCTCAGTGTGCCGTGCAATGAAACATAATATAGTCATTAGAAAAGACTAATCATTTGCTTTTTGACATATAGATCAATTAAATCTTCATTTCACCCAATAATATATATATAATAATGATATATATGATAAATCAAAACAGTGCTAAAAAAAACTATTAAATAAAACATAAATAACAAAACAATCTGTTCTAAAAAGAAAATGATAGCCTTGAAATAAAAATGTGCTTCAGAAAATGCTTAATTTGCTGTTTATTTTGAGTACACTACTTTTCAAAGGGAGGAATTTCTTCAAAAGCTTCAGAACAATCATGTTCCAGACCTTCCTCATCTCCAGTCCCAGGCTCGTTAGCAGCAAAGTGAGTCATCAGACTCAGTTACGCAATTATGGCATCACACGGGCCGCCCGCCGGGTGCTCGCGGACTCTGCATGTCCGCCGCGGCTGGGATAAATCAGCCGGTCGGTCAGCAGTGGCCTTGTGTGCACTGGGACCATTACACTGGGAAAAGGACACCAACAGTGAATGCGGTTTAGAGTGTGGGATGAGCTGATCACCTCCTCTTTCGCTCCGAAGGAGCCAACATGAGGACTGTACGAAGGAGCAGAGGATGCAGCCTGGAGGAACCTTCCGCCCTGCACGCATCCAGGGTCACCCTCAGGAGGCTTCATTTACCCCCCCCCCCCTCGTCGGCGGTTTCCCCATCCGCACACTGTAATGACTCCTTCTGTCCAGTCCATCCAACAGCAATAAAACGATGAAAATGTAAAAGCACCACGGAGAGGCCTAGTCATGTAGACTAAATAAAACTCCCTAATCCTCGTAAACTGCTCCATATGAGTGCGACATGCTCATTCCATGCAAGACTCCCAGCAAATGGAACTCATTTCGGTGAAATATTACCGGGATTCAATCCGCTGCCTTCCTCCATAATGGGGCCCGTGTTTCCTTAAGCCCCTGTGTGCCGATCCAGCTCCAGCGCTGCTGCCGCGCCGATGACAGAACACATTTATTATGAAAAATGTGCAGGAAAATGTAAATGAGGGAGCGGACGAATGGGGAGGGGGTGTCGCGGAGTGCGCGCGCGGACAGAACGCGGCACCGTGGCCATGCCGGACGCGGGGGAAACGAGAGTCACCCGGGAGGAAGTCGGGAATAGAGGGGCATTTTTCTTGCTTTATTTACAAAAACAAACTCATACATCATGCTGTGCAGGCGCCCCCATCACCACCCGCTTCGTAATAGGGTCCACGTTGGTCAGATGACATACCCGAGTGGCAGAGGCTGAACAGGGAGGGGGACGGGTACCAGCTGGGTACTTCACTGCGAGGCAGTCATTAGTCAGCGCCTCACAAGGTCCACAAACACAAATTACTGAATCATAACTCTGCCTGTATGCAAACAACTGACCCCTCCCACCCTTCCTCTAGCCCCTACCGCCCCTACTGCCTCAAGGGCTAACGGGGGCACTTCCAGGGTGGACGTCGCTGGGTCAGCCTGGGTCAAACTGGGTTGAGCCACGTCAACAGGAGTTAGCTGGACAACTGGGTTCCCCTGTGTGAATCGAGTTGCCTGGAAGCTGAAACGATGTCACTGCGCCTGTGACCTTGTAGGATTTTTGAATGCTCATCTAAACTGCGCCCATGGATGGGTTGGCGCCCCATCCTGGGTGGTTCCCTGCCTTGCGCCCATGGATGGGTTGGCCGCCCCCCATCCTGGGTGGTTCCCTGCCTTGCGCCCATGGATGGGTTGGCGCCCCATCCTGGGTGGTTCCCTGCCTTGCACCCATAGCCTCCGGGATCAGCTCCGGACCCCCCGCGACCCTGTGGTTTCAGTAAACGGATGGATGGAAGGGAGTCTAAACTCAATGATCAATAAGAGTGTGAGGATCCACAATTCCACAGATCATTCCCGTCAGCCCAGTAATACAGGAATATACATCCGGGAAGCCACATCAGATCCCTCTGCCCTGTGGTGGCGCATTCACACGTTTACTAAACAATGTACGTCAACATACTAGGCTAATATTTACAGACTAGACGGTGTACGTCACACAGACTAGACGGTGTGCGTCACACAGACTAGACGGTGTACGTCACACAGACTAGACGGTGTGCGTCACACAGACTAGACGGTGTACGTCACACAGACTAGACGGTGTGCGTCACACAGACTAGACGGTGTACGTCACACAGACACGTGACTAGACGATGTGCTACATGCGGTGCAACGGAAAGTGTCAATGGGGCACGAAGACAAGACACAGTAATGAAGTACTTGCTGCTATGGATGGAGGGGGTTGGGGAGGGCTGATTCTGAAATTCAGTCAAAAACGGGAAGCGATGGAATACGTGAAACGGAGAAAAGGAGAGCAGGGATAAAGCAGAGCGGCCGGCAGGCACCAGACGCACAGGTAAGGCGGCCCTGCAAGGCGACACGTATCACTACCGACCACAGGTTACTCTCTTAACCGCAACGGGCCCCGGTGGGATCGAGCTGGAGGGAAAATGCAGCTGGTGGAAAATCGGGGAAATTTAAAACATGCACTACGATGTCCTTCAGCTCTGCTTTACGGAGGACAAGAATGTACCTCTGAAAACCGGCAGGATCGACCAGACGACGTAAAACCAGTCTGGTCATTTTACTCATTTTATTTTAATGGCAATCACTGCTATACGGCTTTAGAAAGATTTTTATCGGAGCGTGACTAATGTGGAAATAGTTTTCCTGAAGAAATAACTAAAAAATTGCAACGCATTATCCTCCCTCTGGGCAGGCCTAGCCGAGCTTGTGAAGATCCGCCGAGCGGCGCTGATGTTGGGCTGGCCGGTTTGAAAGTGGCCACAGAAGCTGTTCATTTCACGCTCCTCGCACCGGAGCCTCCCCGAAGGACGGAGCAGGAAGTGACTCGCATCCCCACACAAGAAGGATTATGAGTCACCCCAGGAAAAACGTCTCATCTGCAAGCTTAAACCAACACCGTCACTGTGGCGACGCAGCTGGATGAATCAAACCGTCCCGAGTCCTCGATCAACCGGGACGACCCATATCCCCATTTCAACCCCTGGAGAGGCCGGATGGCATTATAGCTTCTGCCCCCTGGGGACAGAACCAGAGCCTCATCGGAGAGGGGGAAAGTCCTTCAATATCATACAGTTTCGTGTACCGACGGGTAACCGAATACCTATGCGATCGTTAGTCTATTCCTAAATGTTTAATCAGGCAAACTCCTTTTCCTACACGCCGCTTTGCCTAAGAGACTCAGTGTTTTCCCCCCTCCCTTAGTCTGCTTTCTCTTCCACCCCTAGGAACTGTGTCTCTTTTATGGCTGGAGGGTGATAATTTATTACAGCCAGTAGACGTGAGGTCTGCATTATCTGCACAAACGATCATGAGCAAGTCATATCAGAAGAAGCCATGTATAAATATAGTCATAATTACGGCAATCATTTCTTGCCGCCCCCCCCCCCATCCCACCCCCACTCTGTGGCGTTTCCTCTTCGCATATCCAGTTAATCCTTGCTCCTGGTGTGGGCTAAAGCTGACAGTTGCATGACAAGGAATGTTTCCCTTTGTAAAAGCCTACTTCCTCCTTGCAAAGTTTTAGCCTAATTGAAACATTTCCTATTGAGCTCAATCAGGAGGGCAATTACCTAATTATTCGCTTATGCCTCACTCGGCCTCCTAAGGAAGAGAGAGAGAGAGAGAGAGAGAGAGAGAGAGAGAGACAGAGAAGGACGTTGAAGGAGGCAGAGAGGACGCTTTTCTCTTACTAATTTGGAAAGTAGGTTTCATTAAAAAGTCTTTAGGATGAAAAACACTGAATCTGAGACGATGCATCAGGCAGCAATGGAATGACTTATTGCAGCGACATCAAAACGTCGTAACATTACACTCGCCTGCATCAATCAATGGGCTTTCAGGATGTTTGGGAATAAACAGTCAGTGGTCAGACCAATCAGCTGCAAAGCAGGTTGCATCAGTAAATCCCACCCTATTTAAAGCACACACACACACACGCACCCACCCACACACATAAACACACACACACACACACAAACACATACACACACACGCGCACCCACACACACACACACACACACACACACACACACACACACACACACACACACGCACCCACACAGGTCCACTGGACTCCGGCAACCAAAGCCAGTATTTTTGGACTCGTGGGGCAAACTGATCAAACGGGGTAAAGCCGACCTACTGGGTGGGGGGGTAAAACGGAAGCAGTAAAAGCAGGAATGCTGAGTTTCACAGCGGCTCATCTTCACCATGCACTCAGTAATCGGCTCTGATAAAATATTACATTACAGACTGACAGCAGGGATCCTCTTTTACTAGGAGAAGCTGTGACTTGTTACTTAATTGGGCCGACAAAATATTTAAAGAGGTTGGCGGGGGCGGCAAGGAACATGGATCAAACAGCCCAGGGATGTGGAAGAGGAGGAAAGTGATATATTACCAAGATGTAGAAACCCTGAATACTTTCGATTGGAGCTTCTCCCCTCTCTCCCTTCCCCATCCAGCGACTACAAGCGGCTTCAGTCTTAAATCAATGACTTAAATATATGAATAAATCGGCCTCCTGCCTTGGTCTAGGACACATGCCGTAGTTTAATTCACCCAAGCAAACGGGCGGAGCTGCCGTATTTCAGGCCCACATGTGCGCCACTGTTGTCTAAACAAGCGCTCCGTGACAGGCCTCCGTGACAGGCCTCCGTGACAGGCCTCCGTGACAGGCCTCCGTGACAGGTGGCGGAGAGGCAACCCCTGGCCCCGGCTTGAGGTCACGGAAAGCAGTCATAAAGCGGCCTTTCACCGCAGGAGAGGAGCAGGGGGAATAGGCTGGACTGGGCTGGCCCGGCAACTCCTCTCCTACCAGGCCCGGATGGGCCTGCCAGCCCGCCCGCTCGCACACGCCTGCCAGCCCGCCCGCTCGCACACGCACGCACTGGCACGCGCCGCTTTATGCTGCATGGGCAGGAGAAAAATGAAGCGAAGATCCCACACGAGGTGGGTGGGCTGCTCCTCTGGGCCGTAATGGACCTGGCATGAGTTGATCTCCGCCCACCCGGCACGCGGTCGGCGTGCAGATACTGCAGACGAGTGAGGCTCCCTCTCTCCCTCTAAGCTCCCTGTTGGTCGCTAATTCAATTTAACAACGAGTGACGGCAACCACTGAAAAATTATGTCCATCTTGTGCTCTACTTCAGAAGAACAGCCCCCCCCCCGCCCATCCTTATATCTGGAGTTGGATTCCCATTCAGAAAAGCGCTTTGAGCGTCACACTCGCTGCACGCGCCCCCCCCTAATTTACTCTCATGATTTAGCTGCTGCTAAACATGCCAGCGATGTGAAAACAGTGATGCTGACAGCCATGTGTTGCCAACCCCCCCACTTCCCCCGCCATCACTAAAATGACTATGCTGTGCAGGTCGCCGTGGATCAGGATGCTTGGTTTATGGCCACGTACAAACAGTGCTCAGAAGAAAATGAGTTCTTACCCTCAGGAAACAACAGGGAGGCCCGGAAAGATAAGGGTATAGGGGCAGTATTGGGAGTGGGGGAAGCCCAAGGGGGTTTCCACCCCACAATCCCATTTGGTTCAGAACAGCGACCGCTGAAACACTCAGTCGAAAACCTAAAAGTCCTGCAGATATGATCATCCAGACCCACTTGACTGGGAAAGCAGCGTGCAATTAAACCAAAAATAACACTTTCCAAATGCTTTAATGGTTTCACAACGCTGTTAAGGATGATTTAAAAATTAAAAAAACAGAAGGCCAAGTTCCACCAAGCGTGTTACTCTACGTACGAAAATATGTAAATTTCACGGCTCTAATTCCAGAGAGCACAGCAGAGTTCAACAGCAACATGTCACATTCCGCATGATTGATGGCTGCATGCTCATTAAGTCAACAAGGTATCATCATTCAGAGAGAAGCTGACTGGGACACCTTCATTAAAAAAGAGGAACAAAAGACTCAAAAGACAAGTAGCACACAACCACCACCATGCTCTCGAGACTCTGAACACACCCGAAAGATAAGGCCAGTCAGGGGGAGGAGAATGAGCCCAAATGTACATGTTATACGCAACTCTTTGCCCTTAAATCTTAAAATAACCGATTAAGCAAAAATTATGTTCTCTAATGGCTCACAGGTTGGGGTGTTTGTCTGCGCCTGTGTGTGTGAATGTGCGCTCCCGCCATCAGATTCCCATTAGTGGGCTTAGGTGACCACTGCGGGTGGGGGGGTCTCGGGTCACAGCTCGCACAGAAGCAGGTGTCCTCACTGATAAACGGTGTCAGGCACCTTGGCCCCAACAAGCCCCCATCTGTCTGACAGGGAACTCCATCATAACCCTCTGGCCGACCACATGGAAAGGTCAAGGGCACAGGTCACTTCAAATGACCGCAGGAAGCTACACATATGCAAAACAGGCACAAAATATACCTATAAATATACTTATAAATATACCTGTAAATATACCTATAAATATACTTATAAATATACCTATTTATAGTGCTATCCAGCATGCTATGTACGTAACATTTAGGCTGAAAAAAAATCTCAAAGCACAGATAAACTTAGTATAAATGGGTCAATTTGTATGCATTTTACATCTTTTGTGACCTCTTGGGTTGAATACAGACATATCTTCAAAATTCATATATTAATTTAAATGACTGAAATACATAGCATTTTATCAGTGTTATGGACATGAAATTAGACGTAACTTTGCATGCAATTGCCCAATGCTGTATTTTTCAAATGCAACACAAGCTCTTCTGCAACAATACGGAAGTAAAACCAGGATACACACTGCCAATGTATATAGGCAAACACACTCACTGAGAGATGAGTCTAATAGATAAGAATCTAGTTTCCTGATGTTTCCCAAAAAATGCTTCAGTAATGTACTACACCTGCGCTGTGGTCAGTGCAGGTTATTTTGGACAAGAACGTCTGTTGACGAATGCAGTAGAAACACGGAACGTGGAACAATACACCGCGTATCCATCTGCGTGGGCCGCCCCAGCTGCTCAGAAATTATGATGCAGCGGCGATGTGGCAGAAAACACACTCTCTTCCCCACACAGCGCAGTGCATGTACAGTGCAAGTCAGACGCAGTGTATGTACAGTGAGGTTAATCAGGGGGAACAGAAACATAATTAACTCCTGCAGAAGAGAATTAATGACGGCCATTTATCATGCCGATGAGCTCGTTAGAGCATCAACATCGAAGACTTCATGGGAACAGGCTCTACAGCTGGGCTTCGTGTGCAGAAAAGGACTTTCTCACGCGGTGCATTCTGGGAATAAAAAAAAGAAGCAGAAAGGAGGAAGCTGTTGCATGCAAATTTTAATTGTGGTTTGTTACAGTTGGACATTTTACTATTACACCAAACCAACAAGATTATTTATGTGTTATTATGACATTCTTGGACAGTTTAGCTTCATTAAAACCCAGTTCACCATAGTATAACACTTCCTAACTTGACATTTTATGTAAGGTTCGGCGATGTGTCTTTTATGGTACAGAGAAACAAAACAATTTCTCTCATAAGTATCACTAATCACTCAGGCTCATTCCTAAGAGGTGAGCATTTAGAGTTGCTGTCATTTTGAAGACTTCGATAACTACAACCCATTGTCACAGGACACACACACACACACACACACACACACACACACACACACACACACAGAGAACAGGCGACACCAAAGCAACCTTAGACAAACGAGACTAAACTACGCTTTCTTCCTGGACGGGCCTGTGTTTAAACAATGTAAAACTCAATTCTTTACATGTAACTCTGAAATGCGCCCCATCTGCAGGCCGACGTCTAGCATTCTAAATATACACACATGACTGGAATCGCTTCCCCGCCCCCCTCCCACGCAGAGCGGGACGCAATCCTGCGGTACCAGGCATTCTCATCAGCGTGTTTGTCTTCCACGCCAAATGAATGGCAGATGCTGGGCGTGCGCTGAGGGTAGCGGCGCGATTGTGTGCATGGAGAACAAAGGGACATGAGACAGATGTGGGGACAGATCCTTCCACAAGATATATTATTGCTACAATCTTCAGTTGATTAGGAGCAGCCTGAGCCACTAGCCGCCCATCGCGGAGAGAGGACCGCAGCGGAAGGACACGGCCATGCTGATTGGGCAGCTTCTAAGGCTGTTAAACCCGGACATATCATTTTATTCCATAGTCAGAGCTCTGCTTGTCGGCCTCTCTCCACCCTCAGGGGTGTCCCTCCGTCTCACGGGGCGAACACCCAAAGCGGTGACCAGCATGCAACACAAACACCAGGTTACCCCCTTACCAAGCCCCCCGACGAAATGTCACCTCAGGCCTCCTGAATCAGCCTGTGTTTCCATACCTCTACTAGGCCACTGGCCCCTCATCACGGCTTGCGAGCACCAGGATGTCATAAACCTAATTATGTTTCGCCTGATAGAAAGTGAGGAAACTATTAATAATGATAATATTGCTGAAGTCTGATAAATAAAGGATGTCACACGGATGAAGTAGCACTTGATAAGCGAGCTAATTTAAAGCACGACGTGCACATGAATCAGGAGCACTGGAGAGTGAGGCTGGCCGGAGTAACTTGGAGACGTGGCGGCACGATGCGAGTGGAAGAGCGAGTCCCTCACGGCCTGTCTGTCTGCCCAGGCCACGCTGCACGTCATACAGCGGGATGTCTGGCCTGGTAACAAGCAGCATCCTCACCCCATCTTTCTATGTGAAATCGCTCAGGTCGCACTGTGTTAGAAGAGTCTCTGTCCAGAGGGGCCAACCTGGGGGGGTTTCCATGCTGTCAGACGCTCCTCCATGCGTCCAGCGGCCTGCCTGCACCACAACAGCTGTATCCCGTCTGTCTGATTGCCTCTGATTTGGGTTAAGTGATTATTGCCCTGATGCAGTTTAGGAAGGACTATTCCTATAGACATGAAACAAGATAAATCTCTCTCTCTCTCTCACATGCACACATACATTCACAAACACACACGTGCACACAGAGCCATGTCCTCCCAGAACTGAGCTGGAAAAGTAACACAAAATGCATAATTGGTCACTTGGGACAAAGACGAGAATAATAAGAAGAAAAGAATGAGACGATATTTACAACCAGAAGTAAAACTGTCCCCTCAGATAGTGTTTCCTTATATTTGTGTTTTTTTGGGCAGGGTGAAGAAAGCGCATGTTGTGTCGGACAGCCATTTTTTCAGCTTGGCATAAGCATTTCTGATCATGACTAAGTACAGTGTAGAATGTAGCCCAGCACTGTAATGTTTTTCCAAATACACCCACCGAAAAAAATGCGAGAAACGTGCTCATTATCAATCAGCTGTGCAAGGTCAGTTTACTCTGTGTGCTTGAGGTGGGCCAATCAAAATAATCCAATGCTAAGGAGGCTTCTTCTGTAAGAGTTAAGCTCTAAGTAATATATGCTGAAAACGATCACTCATTTTTGTTAACAGAACATATTCATTTAATCTGATTTTTAAAGTTATTATTAACAGACTGGTTAAAGATTTCAATTTTCGATATTTAAATTTTTGTCTGTGACATCAATAGATATTTCCAGTGTAATAACTCTTTGGCCAAACCCCATCTAAAGTGTGGTCCCACCTAAAATTATACAGAATTGAGATAGTACCTTTTGTCCTAGTAAATCTGTATAGACACATTATCCACACTTTATTGGACGGTATTCCGTGCCAATATATTTGTGGATTTTTAATATTAGCTTATTTTAGCAGCTAAGCAATGTATGGATCATACCCTATATTTTGTGATTTTTTTCTTCAAAGAACACAAGATTTTCATAAAAGACAAAGTACGACACACACACAAGCGTTTTCACTGTCTTAATACAAAAAACAAAAATTCTGGCATTTTTTTGGGTAATCCATGCCTTTTCAAAATCTGAAAATCTTTTGGATTTCCAACAAAGCCAAAAATACACAGGTATAAGAAATTGCTAGCAAACTTTCATGATCAGCTGAAAAGTGATTTTTCGGAAGGCCCTGTCTTTCTCGGGACAGATTTCTCTACATTTTGGGGCTCATAGATAAAGAAAGAAAATGAAATACATGCACGCACGCCCAAGTGCAAAGCAGAGAGCTCCTGAGGAGACAGAGAATTCTTATTACTTTGCCATTGCCTCCATGGGGCCTGAACTTCTGGGCAAATGGCACGGTGTGGGAAGGACGTTTCAGAAGAAGAATCCGTGCATCCATGTCTGAAATGTTCTAATAAAGACTTTTGGAAAAATATCACCCGGCACCACACTGATATTAACAAGCACTTTGGTATTCAGCTGTGGTCTCCCCCGTGCTGTTCATGACGTTCCTACTGAGCCAGAGGACCTGGATATCAGGCTTCTGTGTACAAGCACTGAAACTACAAGGAGATATCAAATAGTCTGCAATGCAAATCTGAACACAGTTTGCCATGGTTCACTGAAATTTATTGGATGGTAAGGGTGTTATGAAAAGATTAGCATTTCTCTGCAACTAAAGACTTTCATTAATTAATCCCTGCGATATGTAACATAATATAAATCACACTGTTCCATTAGCCACATACGCCATCTTAACACAAAACAGAGCTAAGCTTCGTCACGGTTGAGGCCCAAGGTCTGGAGCAGAGGAACTGCACACACGTGCACAGGACGCAGTGTCCGCGGCCATGTTTGTGACTGCCACCAGCTATCCTGACTGCTAATTGGGCGGCAGAGCAAAAGGGGGAGACAGAGAGGAAGTGCCGAACGGTCTGACGTGAGGACTGTAGTTTAAGGTCTTGCTGCAGGAAAAAGAAAGCCCTCCCTATTAAAAGGGTAACATGGACCCGTCTGTCACCCATGGCAGTTCTGAATGGTTCTTTTGGTTCGACCTTACAACTCCAGAGTTGCATTAATTGCCTTTTTTCCTGCACCATTTTACTGTCTCAGTAACTGTCCAAATATTCATAATGCCCAAAATATCCCATTGTGTGATCCAAACGATCTCTTAAGCATTTATAATTTCCTTTTTTGCCATCCAACCAGGATGACGATCCAACTTTTTAGCCATTACATTGTCATAACTGCAACCCTGGCTGGTTTGGCAAATGTCGGCCAAATGGCAACAATACCAACTCATATACATTTCCATGGTTTTTAGTGTTTGGGTTCTCTGCTATTCTTTCTTATTGCTTGCATTTTTCTATTTGCTTAAATGGCCCCATGTACCAGGCTGACATAATTAACTCTGTGTATTCACTTGCTATCATTTTCCAAGTTCGTCTAATTAACTCCCAGCTACATTGCCCCGTACATAAAGGAAACCAAATTAATTGAGTATGACTAAGTACATAGAGGCAGCATATGCCAAAAAACACATTCTTTGCATAATGAATCAAATATATGGGTAGATATTTAATCAAGGTTTACTGAAAAGAAAGCAAAGCTCTTGGGCAGAGCAGGTGGGGTAGTCAGTAATCACAGAGTGGTAATGCTCTAAATGTACAACGGCTTCTCTGAAAATCCCACCAAAATCTTGCGTGACAACAGCTGGAATCGTACTGCAAGTACCCTGGGAGATATGGCGGAAAATATTTCAGTCACAACAGTTCTACAAGTTATATTACAGTATCATATGCCACTTAATTACAGTACTGTGGTAAATGTCAGTTAAATCATTTGTGTTATCTACCGCTACTGATACTACCTACAGCCATATTTATTGGCCTGTAACCCAGCATCTTCCATGAGGGGGAAGACGAAGCTGTAGTCTTGGAATCCAAAGACCACCAACATGATTCACTCTTCCATATTTATTTAAACTTTCACGGTTTGGCAAAGTCTTCCAGGGCCATCTGTCACTCTATGCCCCCCTCCAACATTCACACCCAAAACAGTTCATGACGGAAGGGCTTCCTAGCAACTGAACCCGGTCAAACCAGGGTCATGCCCTTTCCAGCACCCTTGCTGCATCCAGCTTGACCCCTGGGCGAAAGGGGAGGTTGCCCTATGGCCCCACCCATACAGGATGACCCCCTACTACTCAACCAACAGCTGCTGGACTGAGGCATACTAAGGTTCCTTCACTACTGGTAGAATAGTAGACATCAGGAGTTTGGAGCACTAAGGACCAGCATCTGGTCTCCTAATGGTCTGCTGAAGGTTCCCAAACCATGCAGGAATGAACATTGTTGTTCTTTCATCCCCAGTGCTTCCCTTGTTGTTGACGTACCACACTAAATGATTTAAAAAAAAAAACATATTTAGGTCATGATGTCATATACCACCAGCACAGAGGATCGTTTAACAGTGCTTGGAGTCTAAATATACCCTTATGCCCGCATGTGTGTATGGTAAAATCCCAAAACACTTGGAAAACGTTTATTCGCTCCACCTCCCCGACACCCCGAGAACATCTTATACTTTGGAAACAAAGGTGGCGGACAGACGATCATACATCTTTCTTTTCCAACCCCCCCCAAGATGGAAAATGGAGATGTGTTTTATGATCCGTGCTCCCCAGTCTCCAGTAAAATTCACACCAGCAAGCAACCTCGCTGACAAGAACAGCCAATGATAATACTGATCGCAGGAGATGCTATCCAAACAAAACCCAGCTTTCACGGAAATGCCTCGCTCCTACTTTATACATCATCTCTTTCCACCCCCTACCAAGAGCAAAGCCCCAGTGATCTACCACGCTTTCACGCACAGCCCCCAAACCCAAATAGGCTCCTCGAAGGGATCAGACTACGGTGTCAGGAGTGTCTCACCTTTTCTCAAGCTTCTAACGTTCTGCTCGCTCCTCAGCCTGAGGGAGCCCCACATCCGGCCTGCTGCGATGACCTCTAGCAGCTTCCACACATTTGTCAGAGGTAAGAAAAACAGACAGTGCTTGTCCCTCACACAGGAGTCAAAGTTTGTGCAAAGCCCATGGAAAACAGGCACACAGCTAAGGACACATGTAAATCCAAGGTGGTAAGTCTTCACTTCGCTAGGGAATTCCCGGAGATGATGAATAGTAGTAACGTGCTACACAATGGACACACAAAGCAAGGACAAACACATCATCAATAAATAAGAATTTTTAAAAATCAATGCGAAAAGCAGCATATGGACTATTCCAGCATTATGGATGTGACATGTAGACTCATACTGGCAAACACAATACATAAGAACAAGGACAAGATTAGTATCAATGAGTCCATCGATGTTTCATTTTATGTGACCTTTTGGGCTGAATACAGACAAAGCCTCAAAATTCATATGCTAATTTACATGTGAGAAATACATAGCATTTAATCAAAATCATGGATACGATATGAAACAGACCTCTGCGTACAAGGATCGACGACGTAGCAAGTGCTGAAAGAAGTGATGTGTAATACTTAGCACCTCTGAGTTGACTGCTTAGTTATGCTCCACAGTGGGAAAGATGGGGAGAAGGAGAACGAATTGTGGATGAAGTTTAAGGGGAGTCTTTCTATGCATTACTCAGATGCCAGGCAATCGATACATAGCGGGGACTGATTGTAGGCTAAACTTGAGGCACAGAGAAAGATCTTGTGCTGTTTACCCTTCGCCGTATTCAACATAATTAAGACGGCTAAATTAAAAACAAAAGTCTGTTACCAGACACTAATTAATGACAATCTGAAGCATTTAAATGGCTTTTATGTAAAACTTTGATCCACTTGGAAGCTATCCCCAAAGCAAACCAAGAGGAAAAAGAAAAAAAGAATGGATGTGTATCAGGGTACAGATCCAAATCTAATCTGTAAACAGTGATCACATTACATAACCATAATTATTTTTATTGATGAGAATTGCTCTGTTTCCATGGGTGGGCACTTGCCTTTCCTGGATAACAGAGACTTCACTCTCTGAGAAGCTGTACGGATGTCCTACCACAGTGTTCTTAAACATCATCACACAAGCTCCGCCAGGTCCCACCGCGCCAGAGCATGGATCACTCATGATGTGGCAGCCAAACCGCAGCAAGATATCAGTCTGTCTGAATCTTAAACAAGCAATGATAACTTCTCTCCTCTCCCCAGCCCCTGTCCCCCTTCCTCTGCTTTATAACTGTGCTTTCGGAGATCCTATCGTCCTGGAAGCCTGGATTTCTTGGGTGACTTCAAAGCTTATTTACCAAAGTGTTTGGAAAAATGCAATGGAAACAGGAAAATAAATGTCCTGATTTTGTAAACTTTACGGCATCTGCTCTCACTTAGTGCTACACTATAGGGTGGTTCCGTGATGCCCGTTCGCTCTGCTGCATTTTCCCACAGTTTAAAAGTCACCTCGCACACAGCTCCGGATGAAAAAGATGAACCTGAAACCAGCAACTTGCTCCTCGATGCAGCATAAAAAAGGCAGTTCCATTAAATCGGTCCGGTTTGTTTTTATAGCAGTACCGCAGTCTAATTAGAAACGCTACAGACCTTTAAACTGATTCAGCTATTCAGTATATGGCAAATCGAGAGAGGGAGGAGACTGAAATCTGATTTAACATGATTACCCCTCATAAAACTTCATCTCCTGTCACACTGGAGGTTAAGTGTGTACATTATGGGCAAATACCCTGTTTTGAATTATTTTTTTTAATTCCCATTTTGAGCATCGTTTATACAACGGGAACAACATAATACAGGTTATAATGAATGAGTCACAACAACGTCAAAATGCCCCATATCTTAATGCATTTCAAACTCAATATCCAGTTGTCTTTAATCCCAAACAGGGTACCCAGGGTAAAGACACAACCACATAGTCATGTGGACCACCAGTCAACAGAGAGCTAGTTCCTTTGCAATTTGTATCGGAACTTATAAGTGCATTACGGTCAGCCCTGTCTATATACATGTTGTCTGAATTTAGCCCCAAGGTTCCTGTGGCTTTTCCTAACTCAATCATGCTCATGTTTCACTCTCACCCATCCAAGCAGAATTCACTTCCTCCGCTGCCCCTGCCGGTTTATTCCCAATGGGCTAAATCACTGGACATTCATCCCGAGCATAGTGCAGACTCAGGTCCCCGAGCAGCAGACCTCAACCATAACATCTTCTTTAGCACCGTTTCCCAATCTGGTCCTAGGGAACCCATAGGCCGTCCATGTTTTTGCTCCCTATTTGGGTGCAAAAATGTGGACACACTGGCAGGGAGCTTGGGGGAAGCAAAAACGTGGAGCATTTGCGAGTCCCTGAGGATGGGGTTGCTCTATAGCACTGTTTCACAACTGGCCGGTGGTTGAAACCCTTAAGTGGATCCTGGGACCATCTTCACTGGGTTGCAGAACAAAGAAAGGATAATTACATTTTTTTTTCCCCACAGTCCACAAAGGCATCGCTACTACTGCAATATGTTCTTTTTACTATTACTGCACTATTTTTTGCACAATAAATTTGTGTCGTGACTTAATGACAAAGGAAACGTGGGTTATGAGGCAAAACCAGAACACAGCTCTACAACGCCGTTCCGCCATTCGGGTAAAAGGACAGAAGGTGGAGATGCTATTGATGCCACGGCCCAGCAATTACGCGTCTATGGCAGCAGGAAAAGTGCAGGAAATGAAGGTCTGAAAATAAGGAAATTTGGGGAGGAGGAAATAAATTATTCAGACCAATTTTCCCCCAGTTCCAATGTTTCCAGCCAATGATAAGTGTTTTATTGACAATTAAACAAAAAATTGAAAAATCAATTAAACACAATCCAACAAAACTAATAATACACAGCTATGAGAAATTGCTACGAAACTTTCATGATAAGCTAAAAAGTTATTTACAGGCAATGTGTACTTTGTTACATGTGTCATTCGTGTGCAGGGGAGTTGATATTGACCAATTAAAAATGAACATCACCACATGACTTCCAGGTTAGAGTCTGACTGGGAAAATGACCCCTTGTCGTTAAGCTACGATGATGACAGCAGAGGGTTCCACCTGGCTGTTGTCATTCTAATAATTTCACACACTTGGCTGAATAGAGGAGGGTCCTGCCCGTGTGCTGATTACATTACCTCCATGGAAATGCTGAGGTTAATGCCTTACAGATGAGATGCTTCCGGCAGGCCCACTGCTGAAATATAAATAGTGCAAAAGGAGGATTCAGATGCAGTGCGATCACTGCATCACTGTGACAGGGTTCACTGAAACGTGCCAAGTGCCGGGCGTTTAACACAACGCAGTGACGGTCTGCAGAATGGGCCGGCAGCGATGGGTCTTATGGCACGTTTGCGTTGGGGCTGCATGAAAACAGAGCTCCCTCTTTAGGAAGAACGGCACATCATCTGGAAATGAACCCCCCCCCTGTAAACAGTGAAGGCCTTTGAGGCAACCCCTAATTCTCCTTTCCTCCAGTGGGGATGGGAGTCACTGTGTGGCTGGGAGCAGCTTACGGGCCTGACCATTTCAGAAGCTCATTTCCTTTGCTTTTCCAGAGATTCCTGCAGCAGGAAAAACAGCAGACCGGGAAAACAAACGGAGGGGGGAAAAAAATCTAAAGACGGGGGAAATCTCAAGAGCAATGGAGAGCAGTGACAGAGACTGCAGGGCAGTGACAGAGGTACTTCAGGGCAGTGACAGAGGTACTTCAGGGCAGTGACAGAGGTACTGCGGTGCCCAGTTTCCACAGTCACACGTAAATACGCGCGCGATTACACAGTACATGCCAATCCTGTCACAGGCCAATCCAATTCAAGAAGCTGCAACAATCTCATCCTCCTATTTTATTTTGTCCAGGGCAGTTAGTACAGATGCATCTGCTCATAAGGATTCATTCCACTTTCATCTCTTCCTCATGCTTTCCAGGATGAGAACGTCTACGTCGGGATGAAGAGTTGGAAGTCACTAATCTGCGTGAGGCAAATCACTGGATAAACATAAATTTCATGGCCTGTTGGACTTAGGTTCTGTCTGTCCTAATCGGTTGTGGGGAAAAGTGACATCTCCCATCACCCGGGCCCAGTTGATGCGCACACACACCCTCTCGGTCCCCAAACCCCAGCCTTCCCTAAGGCTTCGAACCCTTTTATTTCCGTCGCGCCTAAAATGATGATGAATGGCGCAAGCTCCATTCAATTACGGCCAAAGTGCGAAGAAGCAGGAACAATGCAAACTGGCTGAATGTGCCGCATTCTTCGCAACAATTTAGGCTAATTAGCATCAACTCCTGCCCCATCCATCATACTCCTTAAGAAATATAAACAAACTGTCAGCTCTAGCGTAACAAACAGATCACCCAGCTACTTAACACAAATTATTCTTACATGAAACGTTCCTTCTCAGGCAACGTTCCCGCCCCCCACTCTCCCCAGGGGCATCTGGGAGAACTGAAAGCTATTAAAATTAAAGACATATGTTGCAGTCAAGTTCAACTCCCCAGACTGCAGTGGCTGCAGTGGTGACAGTTCCCCGTTGGCGAGGACACTGTTCTATAGCGCAGGACGTTTTGGTAACGGCAGTTTATAGGCAGTCAGAGGGGGGAGCGATAGTTAGTCCCTCAAACCCCAAACATCGTGACACTGATCACCCTACAGCAGACACTGTCATTAGAATGGAGAATTCATATATTGCTATTGTGCAGGGGGCAAGTACAAATTCAGTCTTCACATATCCCATCTTAATATCCTTTGCGTCACATGCATGCACAGATCAGAGTGAAACATGCACTCAGACCATAGGCTCATCCGTTTATCTGGTGACCCGGGAGTAGATAAGGTTAAGGGCCCAACGGTGATAGGACTAGCCAGCAGAACACAGGATTTGAACCAGCAACCTTCCGACTGTGTGCAATTCTGCTATTGGTTCTTTGCAATGTCACAATTATGTGAGGTTCTCGATTGTATACACAGTTTGATGCTGGTATTAATCTCTCTATATGTGCAATGCACTGACTAGGTGCTGTAGGTGTTTAGGGTTGGGTATTTCAGGAGTGTGTGTGTGCATAGAGTTATTGCCAGATCGTTAACATATTCAAGAAATTTGACAGGATTGCATTGTTTTAGCGTTTGTGGCATGAATGTGGATTCAGTCTCAAAACTGAAAAGAATTAAGAGGGATTCCAGATAGCCGTGGTTCAGGACAGTCAGTAATCTACAAAGACAGGCCTTGTTTAATCAAGTTCTGCTTAATGCATCATTAAAACCTCCTTACATCGCTACAGATGCTTACACTAAATGAAGAAGCTGAACAAAAACTTGCCATTTAACAGCACATCCAGAATCTTGCGGGCAGATTAAATTTTCGGTCCAAAGCATTATATTTAAAAGCATTATTTTTGCAGGTCACAGCCATTTACTGACTTAATTGGCAAACAAAAGAAACCCAGCGGCAATAACGAAATCAGCAAATCACTCAAAATGCACCTGAAAGGCCCCTGACCTACCATGCAGCCGGCCCAGCTTCAGACATTCGGAGTCAGACCTGAAAGGCCCCTGACCTACCATGCAGCCGGCCCAGCTTCAGACATTCGGAGTCAGACCTGAAAGGCCCCTGACC
>JABFEA020000029.1:11573584-11584671 GCA_019775915.2 Cyphomyrus plagiostoma
ATATTTAAACAGGATTGTAATTATGATAAGGCTGCCAGGAGTGACGTACATCCACCCTTCCTCCATACTTAGAGGAAGGAGAGAAGTGGGCCGCAAAGCCACTACGGGGCCGCCGATCAGATTGAGAGATCATGCGTCTCCGCAGATGGTCTCAGCAGTAAAACATTAGATTTATAAGGATGCCGCCTCTCCTATGGACAGCAGATGTAACCTGCGGAGACCAAACGCTAGACGCATTCGGTTATTCTCGGCTTCTTCAGCTTTCACGAATCGCTGGATTTGATTTATCCGCTTCGTGGGTCCATTTCCTGACTTGAAAAGAGAATCTCAAGCTTGTAAAAGTTTAGAATTTTTAGCATGTTATCAATGGTTATTTTTAACGCTTTGCGTTAAACACTGCTATTTGAAATTATTTGCATTCTGATGAGTATTTTCAAGATCGTAAGCCTTAGCAGAAGCCACTAAAAGTAAGAAACTCACAGGAGCAATAGCTTATTGCGCAGGTCGGCGGCGGAGCGCCGCGTCCGCAGCCTGGGAGCCGCAGAGCGCGGAGCCTTAGAGATTTAGCGGAACGCGCGCGCACGATCCAACATCAACATCACTTCAAACATGAGGTCATCTAAACATCTGTCTGCAGCATGTCCGCCGGGAGTACAATCAAAGCCTCCTAAATATGTACAATTGTTTCTGGAAATAAATATTAGACCTAATTTGCGTCTGATTGTAGCCGTCTATCAGGGGTCTGAAAGGAAATGGTTATTTATAGCAGGAATCTCCATTTGTGAATTATCCTCAAAGTTACCCTCTGTTTTGCTTTATTTATTTTATCTTCTTTCTTTACTTCGTCTTTATTTAACTTGGGGTATCTATTTATCGACACCGTCTAACCTTAACTTCACTTTTAAACAAATTAAAACCAAGAAAGTTAGTTTGTTTCAAATGACGATTTAACGGAATAAATTACAGAATGGATACAATTTAATCTTAAACACCTGTTAGTTATAGATTCACATGCATAATTACTTAATCCAGACATAATACAATAAATCATATTAAAAATGACACATAATGCATCAGATTACAGGTTTGGGACATCATAATGTCTACATTAATAATAATTAATAATAAATCAACCATATACTTAAGAAAAACGGGGATATCGTGAAGATTACAAAACCACAGTTAATTATGTGTCACTCGTGTTTTCCAAATCAAAAACAATCGGCATCCCTATGAAACAATAAGTACATCAGTGTCCATACGCACTGCAAAATTTACGACTTTCAAAGTGATTTACCGAACTGTCATTTAGCACCGCGCAATTAAAGAATCAAAATCTGGTTTTAAAGCCCCGAAGCAAGGTATCGCATGTAAATATTTTAGCTAATAATATTGCCCACTAAGGGATATGCGTAAAAAAATGGGGACGAGTGGTAAAAGATTCCTGAAACCCAATGCGACAAATCAAGTGGAGTTCTAACCACACCTACACACTGTGGTCCCCTTATTAACGGACAAAAAAAAAATCAGTGTAAAGATTGCTTAGTCAATCCACACCCAAAAACCTTAACACTTGCCAACACTCAAAACGTTAATAATACGAATAATCACTTCTCTTGGTTTGCAATACGCACTATTCCTCCAAGGTTATTTGGAGCTAGATTTTAGAAAATGCCTTTTTTAATCTGGAACGTATGCACTTTAAAAATGTGTACATGTTTCCGTAGTAAGGTTATTTAATGTCTTCTATAGACGTCAAAGTTATTTGTATTGAAGTGTATTTTAGAATCCTACAGTTTATATTAAACATAACAAATTTACATTTTTCCTGAAAAGTGTAATACTTAAGTGTAAATAGAACGCTGCTTCCCTCTTGTGGAACAAAGCCGAATAGCATCTATTTTTATTAGTCTGCCCGAAGTCACCTTTGGTTTCAGGCGTACAAACTTTAAACCTTTGTCATAGCATTAGACAAATTTTCAAAATGCTTTAATTAAAAATGTGTAAGGATGAAGTTATGTTACGTGTTGAATGCTACAGTTTTCAGAATTAAATACTGTACTGTATTTTAAAAGTTAAGAAGTTACGTTAAGTATTGAATGTTACAATTTTCAGAATTAAATACTGTATATTAAAAGTGACTGAAACGGCAAACCTGGAAGCGTTACCACAGATACCAAGACTAAAACATACAGAGAAAAACAGAGGTGCACTGCAGCGGAAGTCAACATGAGCCAAGACGTAGGAGGACATAGTTCAAGTTCCTGAATTCACAGGGATTTGAATTTAAAAGGATTTGTATTCCCATGACAATATACTAAACAGTAAATAAGCAAACAACATGTATAAGAAAAGAGATCATGAAAATCAATGACAGCTACAGTCGTTAGGGTTACAATTTATATTTTTTTTTCTTCATGCTTTGAGGGTTACATATTCTGTTTTACACTTATAATATCCGTGGTTGGCCAGATTATGATATTACAGGCTGTGATATCCATGTTAGTAAAATATTTATACATTTTTTAAAGTAAAAGTTAAGAAAAACTAACATAATTAAATCTGGTGTCTGTCTGTGATTTTAAGACTAAATTAATCCAACCAGTTGATACTGCACACAGCTGCAACCAAGCAAGTGTCACTGGAGAAATCATCAGATCTGTTTTATATAGTTTGATTCTTTTCATTCCTTTGTTTATCTTTGGCCTTGATGAGTCAAAGACTTTATAACTCCTAAAGCATTCAAGGCATATTCATAATATGTATCACTTTTACTCCGTGCACACATGTATGCAAAGTAATGACTACTCCCTGTGCCTGGGAGTCTGGAATTAATTTTCCAATAGCATATGAGTACAAATAGTATACAAAATCTAAGAAAACTTTAACCAAAGCAAAGCAACACTTCAGAGTTTTATAAATCACTGCACTGCACTAAAGCTGGTCTTTGCAGTCTTAATCAGAGAGGCTAAAACATCAAAAACGGAACAAACACTTTTACCCCGGCTAAAACATACCCCAACCATCCCTTTACCCCCACCCCCCCCCCACCGCCACTTCCTCAACCTATGATGCCTCTGCAATCAGAAACATAACAGTGACTTCATATACATTTATATATCTCGCGTGCAATTCACTTGCCATCATTGGATTAATTAAATATATATATAAATACACACAAACACACACAAGCATAAACAGATAAAATAACATCTGAAGTTAAACTATTGAATTGCATCAATTGCTTTTAATGTAACTTTCTTCTAGAATCGCAATTCTCAAATATATAATATGTTTAAATGATATATAACATAATATATTCATAAAATATATTACATAAAAAAATGACCATATAGAAAAAAAACTGCAAAGACCTTAAATATTTAAATGCATCGCAGCAGGAAAAACTTCCATTATGTATTACAGATGTAACATTTACTGTATAGTAATATGACTCAACAAATATAGTCTATGAAGAGCTGACTGGAGCATTGTGAAGCCTGGGGTACCGCATCCGTCACAAAGCTAACATAAGTAGTTCCACGGCATTCGGCTTTATGGTACATGCTGAGATTTTACACTGGCTCTATAGGTCAAATTTACGCTGCAGTGATTGTGCTTCTGTGGCCAAATGTTGGAGGGGCAATTAGACCAGTCACTTGTCTATTTTTAAATAAGCACTTACTTAATTGATAATGCAGCATTTATTCCAACAATCACCGGGTGCAGGAGACCAAAACACACACCCACGCGCGCGCGCGCGCGCACACACACACACACACACATACACACACACACACACACACACACACACACAAACACACACACACGACAGCGTAGAGTTACCAATTCATCTAAAAAGGGCTTTGGACTGTGAGAAGAGTAGAACAGTCGTGGAGGATTAAATGAACACAAATGATACTTTATATTATTAAAGAAAAGCACAAAAGAAGGAAATGTATAGCTGGGAATAATCATCAATATTACGACTATTCAACTATTTGGCAAACCTATATCAAGGAACAATCCCCAAATTTCCCTAGGTTCACTGTAGAAGGAATGAATACCAATAATTGACATTTTCATAATATTACCCAGTGAGGATTATTGTCATCATTTTCATGACGTTAAAGATTAATGGAAAACTGAGACAAACAAAAGAGAGGTCGAATTACATTAGAGGAACTCTGAAATGAAACACATGAATGTTTCTACTGACAAAAGACATTAGGAGTACAGGCTTCAGGCGATGATCATCAGTACAATACTGTCAAAACCAAGAGCGCATAACTTTAATACTTGACTCTTAGAAAAAAAAACAGGAAGACAATTTTTAGAAAATGACTTTTCAGTGTTCTCATAATACTATTTTTTTTGGCCAGGCAAGATGTCTGACAAAAACTTAAGTAGTTTTTATGTCACATCGTTAACATTGCCTGGCAATATAAAGCAACGCGTCTCATCACTTAATAAATAACACCAATCTCTGTGAGTTTCTTTGGTAAAGTAGTGATTATCAAGTAAAGACTCCAACTGTAAGGTAAGGAGAGGAACTGGTGAACTTAGTCAACAATGCGAGCAATGCTTCTACAAATCTGTATAAAAAAGTGAAAAAGAGACAGAAACCAAAAATCTGTTTTCATAAGGCAAATTTGTTGTGGTTATGCAATAAATCTGTCACATAAATGTTACATGTAGTGCACATGTCATGCATTAGATTAACACTCACCCAAGACAGGACATTAAGCAAACAAAATCATTCCTATAGTCAAGCATTACGCTGGAAGCAAGAAACTGTGGAGACAATGCTCCTCTGAAAGGACAGATACAACCTTTATACAAACAGTTACATTTCTTTCAGATTCAGTCATTCTAATGACTGATTAAGTATATTTTAGAACACACCAAATTTGAAACGAAACCTATCTATAAGAACATTAACTGTTCTACAACAATAGATATTAGTGAAATTCGCTGTGTTCCATGTACCATGATTATGTCCTGGGTTTCATTTAACTTTCTCTTTCAGAACACATAAATCTTTTAATCATTGCCGCTTAGCTATCACTGGCAGATGTTTTTTCTTTTTTTATTGATAAACTGCCAGCTTTCAACAAATGCAGGCATATCATTTAAGCATAATGGGGGCCAATATGAGTATTTAACAATATATCGATGTATCAGAAAGGTGAGATTTCAATTCTGGAACAAAAGGTTTCTAATTTCATTCATAACAAGCACAACATGTACGAATATGTCTTTAGTATAACATACATTCCATAACCGCTTATCCAGTACACGGTTGTGGGGAGGCTGAAATATTTCTCAGAATGCACTACACAGAAGGCAGAGGTTTACCCTGGGCTGGATGCTGGTCCATCACAGGCAGCTGAGAGACACCAGTCCACCTGACTAAAGCTCTGTGGACTGTGGGTGGTAACCCTACTACCCAGAGCAAACCCACAAAAACATAAGGAGAAGATGCCAACTCCAAACAGGGTGCTAGGGTCAGGAAAAATAAATAAATAAACATGTGAGGCAGCAATATTAACCAATAAACCACCATACCACCCTTCAGAAAAGCATTTCACCATAATAAATGGTGAATTAAATGAGTATTAAATTGATTTAAAACATGTGCCCTCACTTACTTTGATTTAAATGCATTACTCCAAGACCCAACTACACGGGTGCAAGGATCGGCGCTTTACCAGCTACCATAAGTTGAAAAACGCAGAAGAATAGAGACAAGAAAAATCAACTAACGGCACATATATGGCCTGCGGAATTGGACGTCACGGTACAGCTTGTGATCTTCTTGCCGTCACGTGCACCCAGAGCTTTGTCGCGTACTGCTAATGCGACGCGCTGGTTCAATAAGGCACAGCAGCTGGTGATGAGGCCACACGCAGCCACAGAGGAAAGGGCAGGAGCAGCATCAACAGCGGCTGGCCTGGTCTCCACTTCACGCTAATTCATATTACAATCGCGGAGTTTGGCTTTTCCCGTAGCAGTGCCTTTTGTTAATATTCCCTTAGCTGTCATGACTCACAAGACATTTCTGCTGCCTGGGCACTCCGGCTCAAGGCAGAACCGTTCAGAGAATCTCCACTCTTTTCACGTTACTGAGGTCTCCCTGGCAACGTGCATCCATGACTTCACATCGGCAGGCCCGCCCCGTCTTTAATAGATGACTTAGCCATGCTCGGAAGCTAATAAAAACTTGCCTCATAAATTATCTGCCTAATTTATTAATCAATTTCGATATTATTGGTGTGGCCTAAGTTATTTCAGCATTTGTTGTATTTTGGTCAAGTTATAAATTGCTTCTATATTCTGTACCTTTTACTTTTTAGTCAGAAAGTGTCTATTAAATATAAATAATATGTGAAACAAAAAATAAAAAAGAAAATGCTGTAAATCAAGGCATCAGGCGTTAATTTCACCAGAAAGATATTTTACTGAATTAAAATGTTCAATACCAGGGAACCTAATATATTATTACATAGTTTCATAAATTATTTGTTGGTGTTTTTTATGTAAATATATATTTTGCATTTTACATGAAAGTATAACAAAAGAAACCTCTGCGTGCAAATTTACTGTGACATTTGAATGGCTCAGTGAAAGAATCTGTCAGTGTAAACTACATTACTTTTCAAAAGTTTCATATTGGAAAACAAAGGAAACTGTTTGCAGACAAACCACAGCTGTGCAGTTAATAAAGCAATTATTATATCAAATATATGAATAAACAAAATATTAAAATACTTAAAGTATGTATTCCTGCTTTCTCTAACATTCGATTAACCTTTTAAGCTTAAAACTAATGAGCATATAGAGATAAATATACTAAGCACATTTATTGGTCCAGAATTGTACATATAAATATTTTATAAATTGAGTTATATAGCTGATAAAATGTAGGCCAGGTGATTTAAGTACAACAAAAGTAAAATGTGTTCACAAAGTACCTCAGTGTTACCAATATTCCCCTCATATGGATTCAGCTCAGTGACTGCGTTACGCATTCATCACACTTAACACTGCTAATGGTGACAGAAATCACATATTTTTACTTAGAGGATTAAGAAAATTATTTGAAAGCACAAGCCTTCACAACTGTAACACCTCTACAGTATGAACCACAAGCCCTACAGTCAGCTTAACCAATTTGACCCTCACGTTTATCTCAGACTTCAGTGGTCTGGTAGTCAGCATTGGTACTAAATGTTTATGCTATTTTCCCTCTCGGCATCTTGCCCCATTTTTGTATTTTTTTTACTTCAAGCTCAAACTGCATTCATGCAATTTTATCTCATTGTAAAAATTCCTGCATGCAGTAATCAAAATCAGAATTACAATAGTTACAATTTTATTATTTACATTTTATATATAATAATTTACGTTTTAAATACAGTCCAATGTGTTGATATCGACTTCATAGCAAACCGACCACGCACAATAAAATAACTAATAAAAATATGACTTCTGTACCACTAAAAGGTCTAACAAGAGCTGCTGTTGTTTATTTAAATATTGGACCTGGACTCCCAATAGCCATAAGCTGCAGTGACTGGAATGTTGCACGTATACTGTTCTTCCTACACTGTTCAAATGTGATTTTCACGTTTCCATTTAAATTGTACAATGACTAATAAGCATGATCAGTTTTACGCTTCAGGCTTTGTCCCCTGAAAAATTGTTTGCAACTATTAAGCATTAGTACCAGGACAAGTAGTCCGAAGATTACCTATTTGATCCAGAATTTGCAGATTCAAGTATTTATTACCATATCGACTTTCGTTTAGCACTTACAACGTGCTGCTAACGACTGTAACACAGAAATCCTACCAGTAGATTTCCTTGCTTTATTTAAGTTTTTCAAATTGTACATACAAGACAGGATTAGATGGATTTACAGTAGATAATACATGCAATCTACACCACTGTTAACACTAATGAAATGTATGCATATCTAGACATGAGAGCATTCAATTATTTGTATAATTTATTATTATTGTTGTTGTTAATAATAACAACAACAAACAACAAAAACAACAACAATAATAATAATAATCCTCATCATCATAATAATTATTTGATTCTTCTAAAATCAAGATGAAATTGTAGTGTTTGTTTAAAAAAAAACAAGCAGATTTTGCAGATTTTGAAACTTAAGTAATTACGTCTTCTTGAAAATCTTGTTTTTCATGTTTTCCGTTCCATTCCATGAGAAGGAACAATAACAGGGTACAGCAGTGTGTGTAATTAACATTCCTGATGCTTTCGAGATGCTTGTTCACTTTTATTAAATAACAAGATGTATAATCGATCTTATACATAACACAAAGCAGAGCTATAACTAAACGCGCAGTACTGTATACGAAATTCCCTTAGGAACTGTATTGTGTACGGAACTAAATCAACGGTGCGTGTTTTGCTGAGGCTGAAATTCAGCGGGGAAACATCCGGTCGGACCCGTTCGCACACGCCTTGTTACCCTTGTAACGTGTGATGAATTCTTAAAGACACATGTACGCCTTCATTATTTGTGCATTCGAAATCAAATACAATTACCGAAGAAAGCGTAGAGACTGCATTTAATAATTATGCAAAGAATAATTATATTTTGCCCAACTGCTGAAAAAATACAAGTAAAGCTGATCATGTTGTAGCTTTTTTTAAAATAACTTACCCGCTGATCCACCGGCAATGATCTGGTGTGACGCCTCTCGTAGTAAACTTTGTTTTTGAGGATTCATTTTATTCGTATTTCAGCAACTACAAAACAAGAAGGGTTATCATGAGGAGGCCAAAGTCGAGAATAACTTCACGATCGGCATTATTTAAAAAGTCAAGTACGACAGTTGCTTAATGGCCGAAATTTTCTATTTCAGGGATAGTGTTAATTCAAATTACATTGTAGTTCTGTCGAAGTGAAGTATCTTTTCAGCCTATTCATATTATATTTAAATCCAGTTTTGTGACAACGGGCATTTACCTCCGCGTTTTTCCCGTTTAACCAAGGCTACCTGTCTATTTCGGCTGCATCTGTAATCACTTGCAAACGGGGTTAGACTGATAGGTGACGGAACGTATTTTGTTGCAGCCTGGTCAGCGGTTATATATTCAGCAGCGTAACTACGGCCTTTGCTACCGTCGTGTCTTGCGAGTCCAGGCGTTGCATCATCTGCCGGTGAACAATGTGTTTTTTATCTAGGTAATTGTGGTCGGTTAAGTTTCCATACAGTCGGTTTCTGCAGTGTGAAAGTGTTTCTCTAAGACTCGGTGTAAGAGCAAACCGGCAGTATAACCACACGTGTCCCGCCGTCCATTAAACACTGAAATTTACTGCTTAAAACACCTCAAATATAAAGTTAAAAACACCTCCGCTTTATCGTATCCTATAAAGTTTTATCGCTTTTGTCGTTAGTAAACTGAAAGCTTTTCTTTTCTTGGTATTTTCATCTCGCATCTCTGTTGTGATGTTGGTCGCGATGTGGTTCAGTAAGTAGCCGTAACACAAAGTTAATGCAAGTTATACTCACTCCCAGATATATCGCTCATTTTAAAAGACATAATCACATGTGAAATATGTTATTAAGGCTAGGTAGTCTTAATAAAATTTTAGACAATGTTTAAATTTAACGGTGTGGTATTTTGACTTAATGCATGTGATAGGATCATGAACAACACGACGGAAATCTGCGGTTTGTATGCATTTGTCTGTCATGGGCTGCGATACATCGGTTTTAGCTGAGGTGTTACCTTTTCTCGTGAGTTACACCTGAAACTCAGATTACTTTAGCATCTGGGGAGCCGAACATGTACAGTTCTAAAAACCCTTATGAACTTTGGAAACCTGCCGTTTTTTTATAACTATTAACTTTGCTAAAATAATAAACTCGTAAATACACAAATATTTGAATTGATCTCTATAATAACCAGCGTTAGCCAGATATGGCCGACACAATCTGGAATAACCAGATTTGATTGGATTGCAGAAACCACACCCAGCAGAAGGAAATCCCAGTGAAGCCCCCTGAGCGGGAACGGGAGCGTGCCACTGTACTCACACTTACTGGAACCCACTGCCCTAGATGCTCCCTGTTTTTAAAATGTGCTATTAATTTGAAAGAAATGTATAAAATAAGTCATTTTTATCCGTAACCTCTTTATATCAGGTGTTTACATTATTAATCACTTTTCATATATATATATATATATATATATATATATAAAAATACATGATGCACCCTGCCATCCAGTACCCTGCTATTTGTTCAGTAGTGTTTTACTGCTTTGAAATACTGCATAGCTGCACATTCAATAACGATCTAACAAGGTATTCCAGGGAAACGGACCGGGATGGAAGTCAGAGAAGACAGTGAATCCTGGGTCTGTTTTGTTGGCTTTATAACTAATTGTGATATTTAATAATTGTAATGTTAACGAATGGGACTCCCTATTGAACTTTCACATAATGTTCTTTCATATTGGTCGGCAGTTAGTACAACACTCAAAAACGTTCAAAATTTCCAGCAGAATACAGCGAATACCTTACAGTAAAGGCGTACATGTTACACTGAGGGGCAGAAACATTATGGTCAGGTGACGAGATAATCTATGTCACAGAGGACACTCCGAGCCACTTTGGGTTTTACTGTACAAGCTACTTCAAATGGCATTACATATGCTTATGCTTCCTTATGGAACGCAGAACAATTTACAGCGATGTTTCCTCATTCCCGTTTTGCTAAAACCTAAAACCATTTTGACTTCCAGTGGGTTACTGTACATCTGCAGTGCTGCAATTTACAGTTTTGTACATGGTTACATTATGGGGTGGTGCAGTGGTTTGCACTGTTGCCCCTCACCTGTGGGACCTGCGTTCAGGTCTCTGCCGTGGCTCCGTGTGTGGGGTTTCCATGTTCTCCGCATGTCATTGTGGAGTTTGCATGTTCTCCCCGTGTCATTGTGGGGTTTGCATGTTCTCCCCGTGTCATTGTGGGGTTTGCATGTTTTCCCCGTGTCATTGTGGAGTTTGCATGTTCTCCCGATGTCATTGTGGGGTTTGCATGTTC
>JABFEA020000029.1:11584771-11617792 GCA_019775915.2 Cyphomyrus plagiostoma
TCCCCGTGTCATTGTGGGGTTTGCATGTTCTCCCCGTGTCATTGTGGGGTTTGCATGTTCTCCCCGTGTCATTGTGGGGTTTGCATGTTCTCCCCGTGTCATTGTGGAGTTTGCATGTTCTCCCCGTGTCATTGTGACATTTGCATGTTCTCCCGATGTCATTGTGGGGTTTGCATGTTGTCCCCGTGTCATTGAGGGGTTTCCATCATAGGCGTGAATGGCATGGGTGTACATTTGTGTACTGACAACGGGGACATGTCCCTCCCAATATTGTAGGAGTACCATGTGTAATCATCAAAGGAAACCAATGATGAAATCATTCCTACGGCCTTTGTGGAAGGTGTTTATGAGCCCTGCACAGGGTTAGGCTGCCTTGTGCTTCCACTTAATTTTACGTGAATTATAATTTAAAAACATTGACTGAAATGCTTCATTCACTTTTCTAATTACAGTGTATCATTTTCAAAGATTACAACTCTGTTACATTAAATGAATGTGAAAAATTTAAAGCTGAAAAGGAAAGCAATGGACATAAAATATTTTTTATTACTATATTAATAATGTATATATGTGTGTATACATATACACACACAGGCTATTTTTTTCTCCTCTGAGCAAAGTATCTCAAAGTGAAAAGTAATAAGTGAATGAATAAGTTTGTAATAGGTTAACAAAGTCCACAAAGGATCACTGTACGGTCTGGAGACAGGCAGCGCCTGTTGTCTTCTGACACTGCATTCTGTGTCCCATCTCCTTGGACTTTTTTGTGCCTTCAACGCCGATAAGCTGTACTGGCGCGACTTCCTTCCTGACATCAGGATTCAATGCAAAAGTGTGGGTGTCAGTATGTGACAGCTCATAAAACGCGAGCTGCAGTTTACAGTCATACGTAAAAAAAATATATATATTAAAAAAATGTTGGGGAAGAGCCAAAACTTACTAAAGTCTATTCTTTTAGCAAACGGAAATAGAATTGGTTTCCTTATCCCAGTCTGTAAAAGTATTTATGCTCCAGGTCAGTAGAGCGTCAAATTACACATTTTTATATATTGGTGGAAACTATAAAAATGTAGTAAAACTGGCGTTTATACTTGAGTTTTGGCAGAAAATCATCATTAGTAGATGCCCTGGACTTAGACTTTATTTTTTTATTTTGTCAAAATGCCCCAAACTTACCTATAGTATAGAATTGCCAGATATACACATGCAATAATATTATTTTTAATGGGGCACTTGTTCAGCAGTGGCACCCTAAGTCGAGTTCTTACTTGCAACACATTTTGAAAATTCCTTTACATGAATGTTACAATACAATTTCATACAAATGTTAGTCCTTTGTCTGTAAGTAACAGCTGCTTCTGGAGAGTAATTTAAACGGCCACATCTGTAGCAGCTGTTTCCTAGCCAGACCACCAAGCTAGAATGCTTCATTCAATTTAAATCTAATCAGTTGTTTACTCAATGTTTGCTATTTTTTTTTTTTTAAAGTAAGCATGCATTCTTTTCATAATACATATTCGTATAATGTTGAAGCAATATTCAAGGGGTCTCCAACATCTCAGCTTTGTGATAATCTCCAATAAATAATAAAAATTATGTTTTGTAAGGGTGTATTTAAGTATAGCTAGCTTTACGTATTTGAAAATTAAATGATTCAGGAGCAGTTCCATTGCAGGTAACTATTTAAAAACTGGAGATATCAGAGTTGAGAAAATAAAAACATGGACTATAAAGTGAATTTCTTCTCACACAGTCCAGGCTCCAACATTTTGACACGTATTGATCAGTTTTAGTATCTCTTTTAGTTTTGTTACACAGTACTTTGAATTAACTATTCTTAAACGAGCTATATAAATATCCTATACTCGATGTGGGTACTGTCCCATATTTCAAATGAAATTTATTTTTGTTAAAGTCAATGGCCCCTGAAATGAAAATAAAAACCAAAATCTTATGAAAACAACATTTATTACAAACTGCAACAATAAACAGCTCAAATAAAAAGAAAATAACGAACAATAAAAGACAGTGGTTTGATCCAGGAAATGCTCAAGGATTTTGCCTGTTGTTGATGCCGGTACCTTGCCTTCTATAGGATGGCCTTTCCAACTCAATGAGCGTGAGGTATCAGAAAACAAGGTGTGTCATTTTTAATCTCATCCTCATATGAGTTTTTCTTCCAAAGCCAAAGAAGTTGGTACCATCATACCCCTCAAGTCAGCAATTGTTTTTAAAAATAAACATTTAACTGCTCAAGGAAAAACCAACCACTTAACAAAGGGTCAGGCATCAAGTTATTTTGGAACGTTTCAAAATAGTAAGTGAAAATAAAAGCAAAATTACACTAAACATCACCATACTAACACTGCCACCTAGTTAAAACATGAAATGTAAAGGCATTGACTGTTTCTAGTCTGATGAAGACAAGTACCATGGTTAGACCTCATAATATAAAATGTTTCATTTTACTGACCCTGAATAAACAGTACCTGAAAAATAATATGTTAATCAGTCACTTGAGTAAGTGCATCATTAACCATTTGCAGATTTCACAATGATTTTGTTGTAGTCATGAAAATAAAAATACCCTTCAGTTTACTTCTGTTTCATTGCTTTAATATTAATAATTTTCTGCCACTACAACTCACATAAATATGAATAGTAATTGATCCACATTTGCTGTTTTATACCTCTCAAAAGAAGTCTGACTAAAATTAGTCTTCTTTACACCTGAATCCAGTCGTATAAAGGAAAGCTATTATTAATTTATGCACGATGACTAATTTTGATGTCAGTAGTTAGATGAAACATCAAATACACCAACATAAGCTGTGCCGTGAAAAGTCTTAGAAGTTAAACAATCAACTAACAAAAAGCCATATGGAAACCACAGTTCTTTAAAGACACAATGGCACTTACACGATTTGCTCTCTAATCAACTCAAACATGTAATGAGACACTTCAAGCATTTGAGACACAGAGAAATAAAGTGTCCACCTTAAATCAAAAGCACATCCGGGTGCTGTTACATTCCCAATGTGGCACCTTGACAGGCACTACAGGGCCTTCACAGTGACCTCATCCCCAGAAACTGGCAAGGCCAACTCTACCAAGGCCTGCTAACTGTAAAAAGTCAAACCTGTTTTTTACTAAACAATAAAGAAGGTATCTGGCACAGGTGAGCAGGCAGCTGAGAGAAATCCAGACCAGGCCTGGAGATATTAATCTGCTAGTTTTGCTTTCCAATTATCTCTCCTGCACGTGGGCCCAAGGCCTGGTTCAAACCCCAGACCAAAAAGAATTCAGCATTTTTTAATTGCCCTTTACTGTCTTCAGTTTAGAGTTTTTATGATCAGCCCCTACTGTAAGCGTCCTTCTGATGTAAGAACACGTGAAATAAGACTTTGATCGCAGCTATAAAAACAACATATGCCTACTACAAAATGATCCTGTAAAATATTAATACATTTATGGGCAATTTATTTCACACCCGCTGATCATATTGAAACATATTGCAGAATATTTAAATTCACTTCTTTTCTTGTAAGAAGCTAATGCCACGGATATAAAAGCACGGCTGATTGTTTTTAATGTGAAATGATTTCACATCCTTTGTAAAACCGGGTACAGTACCTCAATGGGATTTTAAAGTCCTATTCTATCATTATAATGGCTTAAACATGTCACAGCAGGGTGGGGCTTTTGGTGGTCCGTGTCATGGAAGGGAAGTGTTTGCTGTCCATATCCCACAGCTTCCTGTCTCCCTGGGGTTCATGAGAGGAGCAGTGTGCTGGCAGCAGGGGCACACTGGGGGGCAAAGTGGAAGTCCAGTAGTTGATGTAGCTGGCCATCAAGAGGGTCAACTCCAAAATCTTCAGAAGGAGGTGAAAGGAAAAGAGCTTCAGGACATTGTGTCACTCGATGGCGGCGAACCAGAAAGAGCACTCGCTTCAAGATGGCCGACCAGCGAGGAGAAACACGGCGCCTCGTTAACGGGCTTGGTAATGATACAGTATATCACTTCCTGTGTGAGTCACATTACTGCAACTCAAACCCGGAACTCCCTAACAGTACAAGAGGGACAACCTGCCACTCAGACCTATTTCACAGTAACTCTCGTTAGCAAGTTTTTGGCAATATATGCTTAAGGGACTATGCACAGAAAATAGCAGTACTTGCTAAAACCTGGTACAATCAGTTTTTCCTTGTTTTATACAAGATTAATGTTTTATTGTGCATTGTTTCCTTTTAAAATAAATAAAATGGAATGAAAAACACAAATGCAATCTAATACCTTCAGATGAAATGAAATCTTTCCATACCTCTGTTAGCATATACTGTATTATAAGCTTGTTTTTAAGTAATTTCAATATTCATTCATTTAAATAGAGTTGAGAGGCACCAGCTCAGTATTTACTGTGGGCTGCTCACCTTGGGTTTGGCCATAGCAAAGACAAGCTTCTCAGCAGTCTTCTTTCCCAAATCCTGCTCACGGCTTTGATTCACTACCAACATCAAGTCATCACGGCAGCCGCCAAAGGTGATGACCGACTGGTAGGAGTGTGTCAGCTTGAGGTGCTGAAGATGAGGTAGGGGGTTATACAAGCACACAGATGATGTGAGGTCTTTGTCAAGGGCTTGGAGCTTTGACTGAAGTAGCTGCTTTTATTTTGTCCTGAGACACTGGGGGTTGATGTCTAAGGAAGTATATCTTGTTTTTCCTCATAACTCATAAAAGAAAGAACCAAGAACCAAAATGAAAATGGCACAGAAGAGAGAGCTGAGTCTCACATTGTTTATTTCTCCTCTGAGCTGTTTGGAGCATTTTGGGTAGAACAACTTAACTCTTACAGGCTCCTTTAATAATTGTTATGATGAGAAAGTCTCATGTGCATTTCGGGTCAATTGAGAGTCAAGTCATACAGTAGCTATGTTTACCCTTTGGTTTCTACTGTTTGAAATATTAAAAATATTTAAACTGAAAAGTACCTCCAGGCCAGCGTTTGGCAAATAAAAGCTTTGTAAAGAAAAGAATCACGAGGCTGATTTCTTTGATACTTTGTTCAAAAAAGTGTTCAGAACTGCAGACAACTGCAGCAGTAAGAAAATGGTATTATCTGATACTGCGACCTGAACATGCTGCCGCTGCTTCCATTACCATTAAACAGGCAGACGGGGCAGAGTCCGTTACACGCCTCACACTCACCATAGTGTCATAATGCAACACGTGGAGCCCGTCCTCATTGACTGCCAGCCATAGTTGGGTCTCCTCCAAGGTGGACGGGGACACAGGCTGTTCTCAGGAAGGCAAAGGGAGGGCACCAGCCAGGTGAGTACTCTGTCACTACCAGAGATGAGTAATTCAGGTCCAGAGAGTAAAAGTCCAGACCAAGATTTTGTTCCAACCAGTTCCACTGGTTGGTTGAAACAAAATCCCAGTCTGGACTTTTACACTCCAGAATCACCTACTCTGACTATGGGTGTTTTCACACTTGGTCTGTTTCATTCTTTAAAGCGATTAGTCACCATTTTTTGCATCTATATGTGAACATGCCAAACGAACTCGGACCCCTTTGAACCGAACCGAACCGAACTGAGACCACATCAGGAGCCAGTCTATGACTCCTTTTACTCAAATGGTTGGTTGAAACAACATCTTGGTCTGAACTTTTACTCTCTGGACCTGAAGTACCCACCTCTGCATCTGATAAGTTATTAAGAATTGGCGATTAGTTTTGGGTTCTTAAATTTCAAGTTTTATTGTCTCGTGTTCAGAGGAACACGGAAAGATTCTTAAGCTGCAGTTGCAGGGCAGGGCATCGAGGGAAAGGACAAATCCTAGTGCAGTACGAGACAAGAGTGCAAGACGGACAGTAGTGCAAGACAATACAGTGCAGTACATTAATGAGTAAACAAGTAATAATTACATGCAATGGAACCCTAGACTGATACCGTAGGGAAATAGCAAGTGACAGAGTGTCAATATGGTGCTGTTGTGATTTCATTCTTTTAATCATTTTGTGCAATATATATATATATATTCAGACCAAGGATACAGCATTCCTGTAGCAGAACAGAGCGATCATTGTATGGAGGCTCTTTTTAGGTTCTTCTCACCTTGGCGCTGAAAAGCTTGGCACCACAGAGGGGCCACTTGCGTGCGACCGTCAAGTAGATCCGCACGCACTCAGCTGTGCTACAGCCCCGCAGCACCGCCCACTTGGCCGCGAGCCTCTCTGCAAGCTCCCTAAAGGAAGTGACATCATTACCATCGCCTCCATGTACTGCTTGTGCGTGCATGTGTTGATGTAAGTATGCGAGGGGAGGCAGAGCACCTTAGCTGGTCCATGCTGCAGTCCTGTTTGTACCGTTTTGGGTAAAACCGTTCCAGAACCTGCATAAGAATCTGCTGGACTTTAGGCTGGAAGCAGCTGGGACTAGAGGAGACCGGACGCTCCAGATCACCATGTTCTACCTGGGGGGGGTTAAGATTCGGAAGGGGGGGTTGGGGTAAGTAGGTGTGTACCATTATTGATTCCAGTGCAAATCTGCATTATAAACTCACTGCGACCCTCTAAGACAAACTTCAGCTGACCTTAAAACTCAAATCCAGTCCGACCCTCTGCTACAGACTCGACCCTCGAAGTTTACTTTCATTCATCATCATAAACAGACTCCAGCCATCAAATAAAAATCCAGCCTGTTATTCAAAGGTCAGACAGAACACAAACATTCCGTCACCCTCTCCCCTCCATCACACTGCTGCACCCGTGTTATCAACGCAGCAGGAATGACTGGAGAAGCAGACCTGAAGCACAACGACCACATTAATGTGTCTCATTTAATCATTTTTTTTACATCAGACAACGTTGTGGCATTGCAAAGGCAGCCGTTGTCTTACACCGGTGGCCACGATTAACAAGAGAAATAATGTTTGATTATGACCTATAACAGGCATTGACTGGCCAGTGTTTCCCAGTCCGGTCCCCCTCAGGCAGTCCATGTTTTCCACGTGCTCCCTCCCAGCTCCATGCTAAGCAGTCGCGCATTTTTGCTAGGGAGCTGGCAGGGAGCAAAAACATGGACTGTCTGGGGTCCCTACGGACCGGGTTGGGAAACACTGGCACAGGGTCTAAACTGTGCTCTCAGAGTACCTGAGTCATGAGGGCCGCTAACTCCAGGGCCAGCTCCTTGTTGACGGGAAAATGACCTTGTAGGACTTCTTCATTCACCTGATACGCCAGTAGGAGTCGCTCTCGCTCAGTCTCACCCTTTACCTGGCCTCTGAAACACAACCTGAAACGCACATAATTAAGTTCATGTAATACATATAATGATTCCTAAGCACCTGTAAAAACACTCCTGAACACAGGTGTAACATGAGATATCCGGTTAGCTTACAGAATGCCTAATTAGGGAATATAATGACAACATAGTATTCAGGGTGTCCTGTATACCTTGGACTATAAAAAATCTGTACTGTCTTCATTTTGTCCCACTTTAACACAGTTTCACCCGTAGCAGAGAATGTTAAGCGGTACCTGTTTTTGTACGTCAGGCGGACAATGCGAGTACCCTCATATTTCCCAGGATGCAGTTCTTTCAGCGCTTGTTCCCACTTTGATATTACATCACAGATCTGGTTCACAGGAAAACGACAGCAGTCAGCCAATTGATCACCAACTTTGCTGCACAGTTAGTTTGATAATAACCACTCGGGCCTACATGCTTAGTCGCATTGTGTAAATACTGTGAGCTCACAGTCGAAATGCTACAAAGGACCAAAGACCCACGCCCTCCCTTCAGCACACCTTGACACTGGGTTGCAAGCAGTGCTCCAGGCTCTTCCCAGATGGATCATCGGTGAAGAGGGCGAACCCGGAGAGGACTGGCTTCCGCATCCCTGTCTTCTGGTTTAGTATGCTGAGGAACTCCTCCACCGTGGTGGACCCATCAAACCCAACCACCTGACAGGGAGGAGAGGCAGCGTTAGTAACTGAGCGGGTTAAGTGTCTGTGTCTGTGAGAAGAAGGTCACCAGTTCGAGGCCCACCGGTGGCAGAACAGTCATATCACGTCCCTTGAGCAAGGCCCTTAACTGCCAGCTCCAGGGGCCACGCATGTTTGTCTGACCCTGAGCTGTGACCCCCCCCAAACAACTGAGAGCAAGTTGGGGCAGGTGAAGAGATTAGTTCCAATGGACCTGTACTTGTGCAAATGGCAGAAAGGATTTATCATAATTTACAAAGCATTTACTTAAAGAACACACTGTGTTACATTAAATTTATCAGGTGCGTATGTTCAACATTCAACACAAGTAAGAGTGAGAGAGTAAGGTCAGGCACTGTCTCTGAGTATATTACCGCCAAGGATCTTTCTCCAAGGCCCAGCGGTTAAATGACTCTGCATGTCATGAGATTTGAACCTGCAACCTTCTGATTACAGTCCTACTCCTACAGATGCACACTTCACACAGAGCAGTGGTACAACTGCACACAGGTCACTTGCCTTAATGTACCAAATCTAATTATAGAAATGAAATGAAAATACATGTAAATCCTTTCAAAATCCAACAGGATGATAACAATTAAACTTTTGAACATCCAATGCTTTCTAGACAATTTAGTTTTAGAGATAATTATTTCTTCAAAAGTCAGCTAAAAGTTAAATATGAACGCTACATGTTGGCACACCCCATCCCAAGAAAGTTCCCAAAGTTAATTCCAACAACTGATACAACTGAAGGATTCTGGAGCCTGGATAATCAGCAAGAGGTTTGGAGGCGGTGTTTTTAGTGAAGGGCCAGCAGGGGGAGCTATAGAACAGACAATCGAACTGAAGGGTTGCCAGTTTACCTCGTAAGTATTATTCATAAAGTGCACAGGGATGCTGAACGGCAGGGAGTGGTGGTAGGGGTTCCTCAGTAGGATGGACAGGATCTCCATGCGAGACGGCTTGGCCTCCCTCTCGCCGTTCTGCAGCGTTCGCTGCACGGATCTCTGGCAGTACACTGCGTACTTCCCCACCTGGCTCCTGGGACCAGAGGCGCTGCACAGTCAGGGGTCTTAGGCCGCCAGGCAGGCAGCGCAACCAAAAAAACATGCTTTGCAAACACAACTAATGTGCCTGTTTACTGTTCCCCACTATCCAATACAATTATTTTTGGTCCTTTTGAGGTTTTCAGTTCAAATTGCAAATCGTAGTTATTAAAACTGCACATAATTAAATGCATAACATTAATTAACTGATTACTCTGCAGAGTTATTGGCGCATTTAATACAGTGCACTATGCTGCTTTAGGCTGTATGGTGAGTCCCAAAATACTCAATTAGCTATTAAAAGGAACAAGTCCATTCCAAAGCTAAATGCAGGTGAAATTCAAATGAAGAAGCAGTTGATATACAGTAGCTTACAGTTTTGCACTTTTTGATCATTTTCAGCGTACGTTTGTGCGAACAATCCTTCGTGTAAAACTCCTTGTTCAAATACACAACTGCAGTGGCCTTCTGGAACAAGGCTCCCGGCAAATCCTGCACTTTAACACCGTTCAGTACTTTAACTTCCAGTTTAAGCATGATCAGTTTCCTGTACTACGGAGCGTGGTTAGTGGCCTATCGGGGTAACTTGTCGGATTTAAGGTAGTCTGGACTAAATGTATTAAGTCCATTTAAATTGTGGTACCTTAAATCCGACAAGTAACCCCAATAAGCCAGTAACCCCGCTCCATAGTACAGGCCACTGGTCTAATGAAGATTAATCCTGCTTTGGTGAGATACAGGAAATGGAACAGTGAGAGCAGACAGGAGGGGGCGCTGTTGGCACCTCGGGTCTGCATGGCGCTGTAGGTACTGCCTCAGGTACCACAGGAAATGTTGTTGGGGCAGAAACAAGGCGACACACATGGACAGCAGCTGCCAGCACTGACAGGGGCGAAGAGAAAGAAAAGGAAAAAGGGATTCATTCACAAATATGGTCTATTATAAAAAGAGAGCTGACTCCATGACAGAATACTAACTATTTATACTACAATTTAAATAGAGTAAAAGAGTACTGGTATCTCACCTGTGTCAGGGAATAGTTGTTTGGTGTGCGGCCATTGGTCTGTTTAATCAGCTGACAGTATATCTCATTCTGCAGCTCCGGGTGCGTCAGGCAGACCTGCAGTGCATTCTGGGATAGTGACACGTGGTAGTCGATGGAGGGCGACTCCACCAGCACGTTGATGAACAGTTGGCAGGACTGAGTACGAAAAGATAGAATTAATTCAGAGACAGTCTCAGTATTCCACACAAAACAGAACAAGTAGTGTAAACATAGTTATGCCAGGAGCAGATATAATATCCTAGAGTAATCGATTTCATAATCTATATAGGTTATATATGAGATATATAAAGTGAAATGTAACCTATGTATGGTACATTGCTTTGAAAGAAAGTATCAGCTGAGCGATACAAGGTCACATAACGAAATAATCCTATTAGCACCATTCTCACTTTGCTTTGGTCATATTGTTTATTTTTTTATTTTTTACTTTGGGTTAAATTTAAAATATGAAACATGGGGAAGCACACACGTAAATACAAATTGCCTGGGTCTCTCGTTACAAGTCATAAAACAGTTTTACAGGAATAAAGTTACATTTTACAGGAAAAAATGAAAAAAAAAAACAACAAAACAATACCACCATTCCACCAGTAGATGGAAGCACAAACTCACTCTTGTATGTTCATATGTTCTGACCTACACACCAAAGGCCATAATTATAATATATATTAGGGGGGCACCCAGGCAACCCTCCCCCCAATATTCAGATGTGCTCACAATGTACCGCCCCAGTATATATTATAATTATGTCTTTGACACCCCTGATGTTGATCCCATGGCTACAGCCTTGTACACACCAAGACTCGCTGCCATTGGCTGTGTTAGTCATACATGAGCGATGCAAGACGTGGATCTAAATTCCCGAGTCAGAGCTTAATCACTAAGCTCAGCTGCTATATTTCCATTCATATTGCAATATTTCACCTTTAAACTTGGTGTAAAATTAAACAGAGCTGTGGGGTCGGTTCAGATAGTTCAGTCAGGTCAAGCGCCCTGGAAACCAGGAGCAGTGGGGTGGAGGATGGGGGATATGGGGCCTGACCACAGTACAGATATCACAGGGCGGGAATTCCGCCCACTTCCTGGGACAAATACAACGTCTGCACCCCCCCCCCCCCCAGTGAGATCCCACTAAAGAGCATTCCTGTCAGTCCGTGTCAGAATATATCTCTTTTTTCCCGCTATTTCTCATTTTTACTTATATAAAAATAATTTTAAAAATAGATATCACGACTGTTCAGCCTTAAGAAATCGTAATCCTGGAACTGACTGGTAGAATGAATCTTTGGCGCACGCTGATGAGCTGGGAGCTAATGAGAGCAGTGTTTATCTCCTCACGGAGGTACGTAAGGAGGGCCCCTGAAATGGTGGCCCGCAGGGCAAATGCGGCCCAGTGAGAATCGCGTCATGGGTACCAGTGCATTTTACCTGAAGTTACCATCAGGCAAAAGTAGAGCAATCAATCTGCCATCCCCTCCAACGCTCGGCAAAATTTATTGTTAGTATCCCCTCCCCAAACACACGCTTGGTAAATAATATCATCTGCAAGGGTATCTGTATATAAAGTAACTTAAACTGCCACAACGGGAAATTATTGTGGATAAATAATCGGGGAACTCTGTACTATGGCCTTGATGCCTTCCCAGGCAAGACACCCTGAGTTTGTCAGAGTGGGGGGCAAGAAGGAGGTGAGAAGGAGCCCCCACAAGTCAAGCAAAGTCAAGTGGCATTGACAGAGGGAGGGTTTATATGGTGCATTAAGTGCAAAACGCAGGATGGTGCAAAATCGATTGGCCGGGCACAGCGGTTTGTGTACATTGCGTAATGTGTGTCTGTATGTAAACAAAGGAAGACAGCAGCAGCATCACATGGCGGAAGGTCACCTTGAACAGCTTGAGAGCCTCTGTCTGCAGGGCTTCTGAGGGTAAGGTGGTGAGGGGGGAGCGCAGGCCGTCCCGGCTGAAGCACAGGGCAGCGAGGCTCCACAGCTCCGAGTCTTGGGGTACGTGACGGACAGTGGGGCGGGGTGCAGAGATGCACACAGGGGGTCACAGATGCATGCAGGACATCCGCAGACGTGCGCAGATGTGCACAGACGCGCGCAGACGGATGGGAGAAAACAAAAACAGAGACGGCGACGTCAGTGCAGACACAGGCGGCGCAGGGGACACGTAAACAGAGCGGCGGAGACGGGGATCACGTCGCTAAGCGCTACTGCAGACCCCACCGCACAAGAGCAGGCAGCAGATGTCTGCTGATTGGCTCGCGGTGCGTTTGAGCGCCTAAGTGGGAGGGAGACAGCGGCAGCGCGGCGGAACGCGCAGGCAGGCCAGCCGGATCCCGCTGCATGTTTTATATCTTAATAAGCATTTAGCCGTTTCCCTGCATGTTAATAGCACAGCCTGGCAGATCAAATATCCCCATCGGAGGGGCGGCCAAAATCTGGGAGGAATGTAACTTGTTTATTTTTCTCCTCGTAAAGGGGCAGAAGCTAAGCATTTCCTGAAGCGAAGCAGCTTCTTTCATCACGTTCATCTGCTTCGTTTTAGCACAAATCCTATAAATTTCACCATGCTAGTGATTAGTGGGCGGAATAGCAAATCACATTTGGAGGCAGTATGGGTCTAACAGGGATGCAGCCTCGTCTGTACAGTGTAGATCATAGTAGTGGCTTCACCTGGATCTCCATCCACGTCTAGCAGTTTGCCGATGAGCAGCTCATACTCGGTGCCCACCTTTAGGCTGGCACTGCTGCCCGCTGCAACGGTTAAGTGGTACAGCCAGGTATCCTGCGATGAGAAAGGGTTAACACTCAAGGTTATTCATATGCCGACATAATATCTTTAATCACCTTCATCCACCTTCCTTTTGACTGAACTTCAGCTTCCTTCATATCTAACAGAAGCATTTTTTCAAAGTTTTACTGAGGTGCTATTCGGGACACTGCACTGTTAATTGTGTACCTTCTCTTGCTTGGTCCTGATAAGCAGGTAGGTTGGGCTCTGATCCTTGGGGTACACCACAAGGGTACAGTGTGAGGAGAGGAAGCCCCGCCCTCCTGCCTCGTAGTCCTCATCGGAGTCACATGACCTGTCCACCTCCTCCACCCCTGCTCCCCGCATACACAGTTGTCCGAGTGGAAACTGTTGCAAGATACCACAAGCAATGGACTTCTACATAAAAATGTACTTAAATGTCCAGGATAAAACACTAGATCTGATACTTTTATAATTGCTTAATTATAGTTGTACCAGGAACCAGAACCAGGAAGTTTGTATGTGGACTTTGACTGATTAATACAGTTATCGGATTATCTACGTCAGGGAGGACACTTTGGCTTAGGACAGGATTTGTAAACTACCATTTGGACTTGGATTTCACTTAAGCACTGAGCATTTGCTGTATGCTGATTGGTCAGTATACAGGGGTGGAAAGGTCAGGCTCAGGAAGTTCAAATCCAGACCAAGGTTTTGTTTCTCCCAACCAGTTGAATATAAAAAGTCACTGTCACAGTCACAGAGGACTCGGCTGGTTGGTTGTTGCAAAATCATGGCCTGGATTTTTACTCTCTGGGCCTGAACCTTCCACCTCATTTCCTATTATCATGTATGTGTCACTGATGTTAATGTAGCTAGATGAGTCTTTCAATCAAGGAAACAAAGCAGTAAAAGCACAGGAACTGAACTGTTTAGCCAAGAGCACCAGTGTCTTTCAGTTTCAAGGCAGCTTGTAAAACTTGAAGTGGCTAAAAGTGTCCCGTCTGACATGGATTATCTGATCATCCTACTGATCAAGGACTATTAACTGAGACTGTAATATGTTTGCGATCATGCATTAGTAGGACTTCTCACCTTGTCGTCCTGGTTACGGTAATAGTAAAACACCTTGCCAATCAGAACGCACCACACCAGCTTGGAGTGTCCATGCTTCACCTGTCTTGAGGGATGCAACGATTATTGGGGGGGGGGGGGCGGTTAGGGTTATCATTCTTCCAGGATGAGTTCATCGTGTTGAGGCAGAAACAGAAAATATGTTAATACTGCAGCTCATCTTTAGCAGCATATTGTAAGCTGCTGTCAGTCAGCGGTCAAGTGTCTTTCAGACAATCATATCCGCTCAAGTGTCTTTCAGACAATCATCTCTGCCGCCTGTGTAGTGTTCAGTGGTTCATTTCTATCCCCACAATCACTGACCGTTACAGCCACCTTATACTAAAGGGCTTGCCGACTTCTATTCCAAATTCCACTGGTCTTGAACCCCGACCCTGAAATGGTTACCTTGGAATCCGCTTATCCCGCCTGCCTGCCGCCCCCCCCCCCACCCCATTCTTCTAAGAAAGAACCCCTTTCATCTTCCCAAGTGCCTCCTTTGTCAGGCACCTCTGCTTCATCCAGTCACACTTCAGTATGTCTGTGCTGCCGGCGTTTTGTTTTCGGGTTACAGACAGCGGACAGTAGAAGTCACTCTGTATTCTGCTCTCAGTCCTACGTCACTCTGAGTTTTAAAAGGTTCCTGTACGATAATTAGCTGCTCTCTAAATGCCAGGCTGCACTAACGGCAAACCATTAGCTCTGACCTTAGTCAGCCATCCCCGCACTGTGGGCTTGCCGGCGGTCTCCACAGTGATGGGACTAAGAGCCTGGACCTTGAGCACATTCTGTAGCACCCGGATCCATTCTTCAAGAATATTGGGCGAGTCCGCAGTCAGGAAGATGGTTTTCTTCTCTGTTATCAACTGGGGAAAAGGTAATTTGTAATTTGTTATGAGTCAAAATCAATCAGTATATTATTTCTATTATTTAAAGAATTCCACATATGAAAAGCAAGTTTCCAAAACTCACTCATTTTTTATTGCTTTTGAGGTGAGACCCAATACTGACTCAAAGTCAACCTTCCTCATCAAATGTCACAATATGGGGAACAAAAACTCACGCAGTCCGAATGTAATCCAACAAAGACAAATCAATATTTTTCCAGAATTCACAGATGTCCACAGAAATTTGCTCTTCATATTAAAAAATATTTCCCGTAATGATACAATTTACACATGATACAAGCTACACATGTACCACTTATATTTTATAAATGCATCAATATATACCTTAATATCATCCACAAAGTCATTCTAACATTGAATATAAATTGTGCAAAACACTGGAAACATTATGCAAAATGTGACTAAAACGTTAGGTATAGATGCAGTTTTTATGCCTATAAATAAAAGCAGTCACTGCAGATTTGTGTCTTTAAGTTTATGTTCAACAGCCAAACTAATGTGTTTTGGTTATCACGTCAGGTTATAATGTGTCTCCTTGGTAACCAGGCAGACCACCCACCTGGAACGTCTGTGTCCCCTCCCCACGCACAAGCCTGCAGGAAGGGTTCAGCTCAGTCTGCCCCTGCGGCTTCCTGATGACATCATTCTGAAAACAAAATTTATTTCAAACTTTTATACTTTTATATGTCAGAATCCTTTCTCAAAAAATCTGTATGTACAATAAGGGATTTAACCAAGAGACACAGAGTAGATAATCAGTAAGTGCAGTTAATCCTGTTTTTGCTTATGCAAGATACAACACCAGTTAAAAGTTAGGGTGCACCACCTACAAAGGAGAGTGACAGGGTGTTGCATCACATGACCTGGTCACATGACCTGGTCACCTGACCTAAACACAGTTGAACTGGCCCTGGAGGAGTTTGACCAGACAGTGTAGGAAAAGCAGACAATGAGAGCTCAGCATATATGTGGCTCCTCCTTCAGGACAGCTGGAAAAGCAGCCAATGAGAGCTCAGCATATATGTGGATCCTCCTTCAGGACAGCTGGAAAAGCAGCCAATGAGTGCTCAGCATATATGTGGCTCCTCCTTCAGGACAGCTGAAAGAGCAGCCAATGAGTGCTCAGCATATACGTGGCTCCTCCTTCAGGACAGCTGAAAAAGCAGCCAATGAGAGCTCAGCATATATGTGGCTCCTCCTTCAGGACAGAAAAGCATCCCAGGAGGCCACCCCATGTAACTGGCGTAGAGGAGATAGCAGGGTCAGCCACTGCCTGGAGCAACTGGGCTTAAGGGCCTTGGTCAAGGGCCTAGTGGTGGGATCACTCTGCTGACCCAGGGATTTGAACCGGGAACCTACAGCCCACTGAGCTGCCCCCACCAACCAACAAATTAATTTTAAACACTTTTTTGGTCAGTGCATAATTCCATAAAAGTTATTTAATAGTTCTGATGTCTTTATAGCTATTGTAAAATGTGGAGAATTGTATAAATAAACCTTTCTATGAATAGTTGTGTCGAAACTTTTGACTGGCACTATATTAAGTGGACATAGAATCTTAATTTAAATACAGAAGAGAGCAGATTCCATTATTATTTTTAGTATAAAATACACAAATAATCATTTGCAAGTTCAGTGTCACAATATTGTCGGTAGCAGTGCAAACACTCACTGGACATTTATAATAAAGCATCTCGTTGTTCTTCAGAACAAACCATCGTCGCTTCCACGCTTTCACCCGGCTCCCCATTTTCAACAAGTACCCGCTCTTCTCCAGGGGCTCCTGCAGAGACACAGATGAAGCGACCCTAAGGAGGTCTGTGGCCAGCTGACGCTTCAGAGACCACAGGAGTATTCTAGAGAGCAGGATGTCCTAGTTAGCTGGATAACTTAAGTCAAATGTGGAAACTGTCCAATAGGAAGAGAGGTAAGCGACTTCCCTATTGGGCAATCCTTACATTTTGTTTAAGTTATCTGACTAATTATGAAATCTTGCTTTGTGGAATACCCCTCAGGGTAAGAGCTTATTGGTCTAAGGGGTGACTATATATATAAAATTCTCCGGCCAATGACAAGCCAGCAAGGCCAAGGCTGACTCACGGGGGCGGCATTCTCGCAGGAGTAGGAGGAGGTGCGCTGCACTTTGTGCTCTGGCTCAGAGTAATCACTGTCCAGGGAGTAGGCGTCCGGCGGGATGGCGTAGTCGCTCTCTGAGCTGACCGAGGACACAGACACACCTGCCACAGGCACAGCGAATGATGTCACTGCATGCGGGAAGTTAAAGCATTGCTATTTTTCAATGGTCTCATTATTCAATCATACGTTCATTCACCTCCTATATTACTTGTCCTATTCAGGGTCACGGGGGTCCAGACCCTGTGGGTGCAATACAGGGAACAACCCAAGATTTGGACGCAAACCCATCTGCAGGGCATATTCACACACGCACACCTACGGGCAGTTTGATAACTCCGATTAACGTCAGCATGTTCTTGGACTGTGGGGGCAGGCCGGACTACCCGAAGGAAACCCCACAGTCACACAGGGGGAACAAATGGGGTGAGAAACCAGAGTCCAAGCGATCTGGTTATTCAGTAATTAAGAAAGCCACCATCACACACTTTATGTAAACACCCATCTAATCGCCACTCATCTTGGTCAGGGTCACAGGGAGCCACCTTCAGATGTGAGAATCCACCGTAACCCACAAAGTGAAGGGAGAACGTGGGCGAAGACGTGAGCAGCAGCGCCCCCTACTGAGCCATCATGCCAGGCTCTTATATAAAAAGTGTTATAAATGGCTACATACCATTATCTGAGCAACACCCAAATCTCCCCAAAAGCGGCCGCTCACCCCTCTGTCTCCCCAAAAGCGGCCCCTCACCCCTCTGTCTCCCCAAAAGCGGCCCTCACCCCTCTGTCTCCCCAAAAGCGGCCCTCACCCCTCTTGATTGCTCTGGGACTCCCTGGGATGCTGCCCTTTCTCCCCTCCTGTCCCAGCGTGGAGGTGCGGAGGCTGGCAAGGGAACTGCTGTCATCCTCAGAGCTGGACTCCTCGTCGGGGAGGGGGGCGCTGCTGATCTGGGTGGCTTTCTGACACGACGGAAGAGGTGGCGGCTCGATTAGATCAGACCTGACGACCTCCAGGGGAGATCCTTGCGCATACAGCAGCACGGTAAGTAGAGCGCAGACGAACCCACATTTACACATAGTGAGACGAGTAAATGTAGCGCAAACAAAATGAAATGCAGGTAGTACACAAACTGAGGAACAAAACATAATGGAAAAGTATGAAAAACCAAAACAAAATAATAATAAGACTATTTTAGCTTACTATGTATGTGCAATTAAAAACACAGATTGTACCACACTTTTACTATAGTAAAGTAGGGATTACTAACGACATACCCACATCGCTATCCCTCACAGTCTATCCAAGTCCACTTTGCATCTACTATCCCAAATGTCATGGCAGATGTTGTAATGCAGATCCCAAGGATAACAACACTCTTCAATATGACATGTACAGCAAACCTGGCTCCCAAATGTGAACTGAAATATGGTCTCCTGGTTTCCAGTATACTTACTCCTTTGATAGTGGTGTAGACTGGGACACTGATATTTCTGTAAATCAGGTGTGTGAATGGTCCTGCAGCTGGGTACTGGGGTAAGCTGGACCCTACAGTGAATAAAAAACAACAGAAACACACTCACAACAGAATAAAAAAGGGCACAGTTCCAGCTCACACTGCAGGAGGTTGGGCTCTGTAAAGGCGGTAGGGTTTGGAGAGCTACGGTGACTGATAAGAGACGCTCATTCACTGTTCTCACGGCGCACATCATGATTTACTATGTACACTTATTATTTACATTTTTTTTACCGTGCGCTAATTTCCGCCAGCACCTCTGTAAGAATTGCTGCATTATGCACAGCGGATTTAGCATTTGCTTGCGTAAATACGCATTACGTGTCCGTTCCATAGGAAGTTGGAAATTTTCAAGTTTCAAGTTATCGGTAATGCATCAATGCAATACAGATAGGTTAAGTCGTGTGTCTCAATTACCTTTAGTGTATGACTATGTATATGTGTCTGTGACAGACAGGCAAAAAATATTATCTCTGGATATTTGGATTGCAAACTTAATGATTAATGTCTGTGCAGATCGATGCCATACCTGGAAGAATCACTGAACACTCCAGACATCTGCAAAGCACTGCTTTTCTACATGCATTCTTTAGCTATTATGCCATAATCGAGACTGGAAACTAAACTAGTGTGTATATCCCCATCTTTTATGTGACCCCAATTCTTAAGTCTAATTTTGCACTTTGCATCTCTTATCTTTTGTTAGTATATTACAGTGACTATTTTGCATTTAACAAGTCCTGCAATATTCTCGGTATTTTCCTAATATAACACAGCAAGATGCTTTCCATGAATTTAATCATAACATACTTGTGAAATTTTCTAACTACGGGATAAACGGACTGATGTGGCACGGAAGGCGATCACCCACGTTTCTAATCCCTCTTCCTTTTTTTTTTTGCCCTCATCTGAGAGACTGACTGTGATTGGTAGAAAATAGTCTGTTCTGTAATAATTACACACTGGGACCATCGTTTCATCACGGCAAATTAAAGAGCAGGGCAGGTATTCCCAGCCGCCCCCACCATGTTTTAGATCTCTTAAAGACGCCTTAAAGGTTTCCCAGAGCCAGGGTCTCATCTGCCCAGGTGTGTGCCCCCTGGGTGAAAGGAAGTGACATCAAAGAGCCCCACCCACCAAGGTGGCCTTCTCAGGGGGGAGGGCACTGACAGAAGCAAAAGCCCACGGCTGGCGAAGATCCCTGCTGCAAACCAGACCTCCCAGTATGGTGGCAGGAGTCTTAACCAACACAAACCACTGCCCCCACCTTTAATACTACATAGGTGTTCTGTACATGATGCACCTATATACTGCTTTTGCAAGCCCCCAGTACGCAGCATACAGCAAAAAAACATACAAGCGGAATATGTGAACGCCCTGTGGGTACGACCATGTGCATTGTATATAAATGGTATTTAATAACCAGGTCTGCCGAAGAATCCCTATAGCTGAGCAGAACTCAGACTGTGCTGGGGGTCTGCTGGGCCCCACCTCTGTTTGGAGGGGTGGTCACAGGAGTCGCCTCGGAAACCCTCATTCCAGACTTCGCCAGCGCGTAGATGCGGCTCTCCTGAAAGACAGGGCAGAGCCGCTGAGCATGTCGACGCCTCCCCACTGCTTCCCGCCACAGTGAACGCTTTGGCTCATTCACACTTTCATTAAAGAACATTTTGAGGTCTTTGGAGTTACTGTGATACCGTGGGAACTGATATTAGGGTTAGTCTGCTGTACAGTCTGAGTAAAGTTGTCTCACCCATGAGGGAAAGCGATGCAGGGGGGGGGTGGGGGGTTTCCGGATGTCGGGGTCCAGGAACTCAAGCTCCTCGGGAAGCCCGATGAAAGAGACTCTGTGGGGCTTGCCGGCCCCGTCAGAGCCATCCACAAGCATGTCCATGCTGTCGGGGACCTCGTCAATGTCCGTCTCCTCCACTAGGGGGGGCTGATGTGAGGCGGGCAGCCGGTGGGGCTGGAGCTGAGCTGCCGGGCAGTCGACGTCGATGTTGACGCTGACGTGGTGCAGCCTCTCGAGCCCCGGCTGCGGCTGACTGTGGTGCTTCTTCACCAGCTGGATGCTGTCACGAGGGATGAGAGGCGTCCATACTTTGGGCAGAGTCATGCTGGCGCCGGAGGGCGGGGTTGGCATAGGCTGTGCCCGGGGCGGGCTGTTAGGCGCGAAGGCGGGCATGCCACATGGGTTGGCGGAGGAGGCGTCATTGGATGAAGAGGAAGAGCTTGGGTGATGGGAGCGCAGCACGCCATTAAGGTCATCGCCGTGGTCCCATTCAGAGATCTCCGCCACCCTCACCTCCTGCCCAGTCCTCCCCCCTTTGGACTGCGGTTTGGAGGACACGTGCTCTCCGGTGCCCTCGGGCCAACAGCCTGGCTTACTCATGCCTGCTCCTCTGACTACATGGATGCCTGGATGCCCTGAGATGATTCCAGGAACATGAGCTTCCAGCCCTGACCCAGTCCCAGTCCCAGTGTCCTGATCGAGAGCTGGGTTGTCAGAGATGGAGCTCAGACCGAAGTCCATCCTCTCGCGGGGTGGAAGATTATGTGATGAAGAGTTAACACTCTCCAACCCTCTCTTCTTCAGGTCTGCAACAGCAGAAGATGGAGAATCAATACAATAGGCAAAGTTTTAGAACTGCAGACATATTGAGGTTCTGTAGCATCAAAGACTGAACACTGTATAATGGTGCATCATGGGTACAAACGGGGAAAGGAGGTTGGCAGAGCAGACCTGGGGAGCCAAGGGCTGGGGAGGAAGGCAGGCGCCGTCCAGTCTGCAACCAGCTTTCATGGAAGGTTGAAGGGGTGTCGGGGCGACTCGGGGGGTAAAGGGGGCTAGAGGGGACGAGGTGAGAGTCCGTGGGGGCAGTAAAGGCGGGGCTTTCCGAAATAGCTGCGAATAAGCAAAAACAAAACAGAACAGGCCAAGCAGGAGGCATGTCAGTCAAGCCAACTCTGTGCCAGGCCATGCCGACAGAACAGAAATGCAAATAGCGATGGAAATCATTACTTTAAGTCAAGGGTGAGCAATCTCATCCACAAAGGGCCGCTGTTGCATACACTGGGATAACCTTTAGGTCAGCTGTTCAAACCCAGGTGTGAGGACTCTTCAGTGTGTCTGTCCTCTAATTAGTAATCTAAATAGGGAGCTGCAACGAAAACCCATATAGGCAACAGGCCTTTCTGGATAAGATTGCCCACCCCTGCTTTAAGTGCTAATAAACATCAAGATTTCAAATGTCCTCAGGGTCCCAGAACAGCCAGAGGAAGAACCTGGACAATATGTTCTCTGAATCATAAGAAAAAGGCTAAATATACTCCAAAATAATAGGGAAAATACATGTGAAATACCTACCTTAAAACAGTGTTAAAAGGAGTGTATTTTGCTTGTGCTCGCATTATGTGCAGTATGCATTATATATAATGTACAGTAGTGTTTTAATGCCAAGCCTAAGAGTACCTGCTTAAGAGTTATTACCAAATTTCTCTTTCGGAATTTACAAATTCTTAAGTTCTTAAATTAAGACACATGATGAATGTTGCAGTGATTGTGATTCTGTCCTTCTGACCTTGCAGTTTCTCCTGCAGCACGTGAATCTGCTCAGCCTGTTTCAGGTTCGCCATCTTCAATTGACTGCTCTCTACCTCCATCTGGAACCACAGGAAGACAGCGGAGGTTTGCTGGGACACCGCCTAAGAGAGCACTTTCAAGGCTGTGTGTCGCAGTCCGCTCCTCTGGGAACCCCAAACAGTCCATATTTTTGCTCCCAGCCAGACAGTCCACATTAATGTGCTGGGAGGGAGCAAAAACACGGACTGCCTGGGGGTTCCTGAGGACTGAGTTGGAAAGCACTGTTCTAAGGCATCAATTAAGGTTCCCAAATAATCACTAGAATCCATAATGTAAAATAAGAAGGAAATTGCTATCTTCTTTGATGCCTTATCTTATAGGGATTTACCATGGGAAAATGAAACTACTAATTATAGCTGTGGGAAGCTAAGATTAAAAATGTGATGTCTTATTCAAAGGATTCATTTTAAGAAATTATCTATTTTGATCACTCAAAGATTGTGTTCTTCAGTGCAGGGCTTGCAGCAATGAGTCAAATGTGGGAAGGTTCCTTTGCCTTTGTAACAGTACCTCCCTCAACTTGAAGGTGACCCATTCCTTAATCTTGGCAGCTTTTTCTTCAATGTTCTTTGCCTCCTGGGCTCTGATTATATTCTGAAGACATTAGGGATAAAGTCATGGCATCAAGGTTATAAAAAAAACTCCTGGAATCTATGACAAGAAACCTAATTTTCAGGTTGAAACAATCATTACCTGTTTCTCCAACTGCAGTTCCAACCTCTTTATCGTCATGTCTTTTTCTTGCACTTGATTGGTTACTTCTTGATATCTTCTGTATAAGGCATTTTCTGATTCGCTAGGCTGCACATTGGCTGATTTGAGCTTCTCCTCCATTACTCGGACCTGCAATGTGCCACCATTGTTTACTTACTAAAAAGGGGATTACTCAAGTGTGACTCAAATACAAAAACTTCTGAAACCGTTATTACATCATAACACAATAACACTTGTTTTACATATTTCCCATAAAACATTGCAACTGATTTCTTAAATCAGACAGAGGTAACTGAACTGGAATTAAAGTGGAGTATTACAGGCTGTTGTTCTAATAGGATGTTAGGCTACATCTCTAGGTGTGTGGAGTTTAAGTAAAGGGAGGTGATGCTACGATTATACAATTCCTTGGTAAGACCCCACCTAGAATATTGAGTGCAGATTTGGTCACCATACCTTAAAAAGGGCATTGCTGCTTTGGAAAGGGTACGATGGAGGGCTATGAGAATCATTCCTGGTCTTAGAGGAATGTCTTATGAGGAGAGATTAGCTGAGCTGAATTTGTTCAGCCTCGCGCAGAGGAGACTAAGGGGGGACATGATCCAAGTCTATAAGATTCTAATGGGTCTGGATGCTGTTCATCCAAATGGTTACTTCAGTATTAGTTTAAATACTAGAACTCGTGGCCATAAATGGAAATTAGAGGGAGAATATTTTAAACTGAATTTGAGAAAGCACTTCTTTACACAGCGTGTAGTTAGAGTATGGAATAGTCTTTGTGTTTGTGTAGTGTGAGCTAAAACCCTGGGTTCCTTTAAGTCAGAGATAGATAAGATTTTAACAAACCTGACCTATTAGTTAAGTTCTCCCCAAACGAGCTTGATGGGCTGAATGGCCTCCTCTCGTTTGTAAATTTTCAGGGGTTATCTGTCCCAACTAGCACCAGTTATGACTGATAGCAGAAGGATCACAGCCAATGTGAGTCTATGTAGTAGCAAAGCTAGTGATGATATGGAGTTCTACGTGATAATACATTCTGATGTAATACGTTTCTTCAGGCTGTGTGTGTATTTTTCACATATAATTCATAATGTGTTAACAGATCTTTTGATGAACTTATTCTCTGATATCTAACACATAGCTTAGTAGAACTTTATACCGAAATATAGCAATTGCAGGTCCCTGAAAGAGCCGATCACTGAACTCTTGAGCAAAGTATTCAATCTGAATTTCTCCAGGTTGTAAGAAGGATACACTGCTTTGGCGAACGCGTCAGCCATGCAGTGACAGGAGGAGAAGAGAGCAGAGATGAGCAGTGTAAAGGCAGCTTCTGTGAGCCTTACAGGCGAAACTGAGGCCTACAGTTCAGGACATGCTGAGTCTGCTCCGTACCTCTCCCACTCTGCCAGGCCCCATTGTTTCAGGTGGCTGAAGCATTACAGTGGGAAACACAAACTTATGACCCCCATCTCCACGCTGTTGCTGGGCGACCGCCGCCCCTCCCTCAGGCCCAATAGCGTCTCTAATACCCGCTGATAGAAAGTCACTAATAAAGCCCCGCAACCTCCCGACTGGGCCCTTCTCCCCCACATCACAGCTGGCTAAACAACTAGCTTGTCGCTGGTCTTTTGTTCTTTCTTGATTCCACAATAATTTTACGCTGCAGGGAGCTGACCGCTCTCGCCCCCTTCAGACGACCGAATGATATGCGTGGCTGCGGGAAAGTGCAGCTAGCTATGATTATGTGGTTATAATCATTATTTTCGTAAAGTTTTCTGCCACTGACTGCATTGTTACTGTACTTTCCACTTGATACGGCTCTTTTCTGAGTAAGTACTGTTAGAGATATTGATTTTTTTCCTATAATATTCATCTTATGCTCGCGTGAGAGTTTGCGTTCTCCCCGTGACATGGTGTTGTTTTCTCCAGGTACTCGTGTTCGGCCCCCCCCCCCCCCCCCACCAGTCAAAAAGCTTGCTGAGGTTAATCTGAGTTTCCCGAATTTCCAGTAGCTGTGCTGGTCTTTTTGAATGACAGCTTTATAATACATGTGCATCAGCGTAGTTTTGCTTTAATAACACAACAGAGAACAATATCATGAACTGCTTCATGACATGAGAAAGGGCATATCATATCAGTCAACCATCCCGCCCTGGGCGTATGTATGAGAAGGAGAGCTTGATGGTGAGTCTACCTGCTTCTCAGCAACATCGGCCCTCTGGTCAGCTTCCGTCACCCTCTGTTCCAGCTCCTGCATCTGAAATAGGGGAGGGGACAATGGCCACGGACACAGGGGGCAGAGTAAGAGTCTATCTGAAGCCGGACGTGACTGAAAGTTGTCGTGTCTAAAAATGCTAACGAAACAAAATCACGGACAAAGTACAGCATACAAAACCCAGAAATGATCGCTGAGATCTCCAGAGCCCTCACTGAAACACAATCACAATTCCAACCCTGCAGGTGGAATATATAGACATAAACATAGCTGACATTCAGCAGAGAGCCGGTGTCATTAATGTACTGATGTAGGCTGTCAGTAATGTTGGGGGTCAGCTGGCTGTGCCCCCCCTCCAGTTCCAGGTGAAGTCCATGGGATGCAATTAGTCTCTGGCCTCCAACAGGCCGCCGTGACTGCATGGAGAGGCAGGTTCAGCTCACACAATGCAACCCCCCACCACCACACACACTTAATCCCCCACCACAGGAATTCTGCAGTCTCCCCACCATTGAAGAAATTCAGAGGTAGGCACGATTTATTGGTGGCGGGGGGCAGGGGACAGGGGGGGGGGGCAAAAAGGCTCTCCTCTTGGTCAAGCAATTTCAAAGAAGTCTTAAGTTGTCTCAGGCGTGTGTGTTTTTGTGTAGAAGGTGAAACACAATAGGTGATGAGAAAGACAGATGCATGTATCCCTCCATTCAGTTAAGGATGGTGTGAAACCTAAGTGTAGCATCAAATGACAGCTGTTATAACATGGATATGAAGCAGCTTGAACACACTATCGATAAATAAGGTGCTTAAGTAAAGAAGATGGTTTTGCAGGACAAAGGTATCAAATATGTGTAAAATGAATAATGGCTAATGTTTTTAAGGAAAAACAAGCCAGATGACTAGCTGGGTGATTCTCTCTTAAACAATGTTTTCAAATTTTTTGAATGCTGACATTCAGCTTAACGGCCCATTAAGGCAAACATGATTCAAACTCAGCAGGGAATCAGAGGGCTGGATAGGGAAATCTCTGCAGGGGCAGTCGAAGGACTTTGCCACCTGCATTAAAGTCAAACTCCCTTCACAGAATGTATCATTTTAACAGCAAGTCTATTTCCTGACGTGACAAAGGTGCAGACTTGGGTAATGTGCTTCCTGTTGGAGGATAACTGAGCACAAACTCAGCATATTCTGTGACCCAGTACTAACAGAACAAGCCAATAATCAGTTCCAGCTCTTGACTGGGGGGGGGGCTTCTCTTTTTGTTCACCAACTCTCTCTTTTTTTCCCTGCTGAAAGGAGTGCCGGCCTTGTTCCCAGAATGCAAGGGGCTCAGATTCCCAGCAGTCAGTGAGCAGACCAGCACGCTCACACACAGATCGCACGCTGACAACAGAGCGACTCCCACATTGAAGCCTCCACACCATTAGGCCGAGGACATTACTACGGGCGTCGGATAAAAAAAAGTCAAATAAATTGTGCTAAAGACTGAAGCCTCAAGCTATTCAGCATCATTGCACGTTGCTGCGGAAGTAATTATCCTCAGCTAATACCTGAGTTATCATAAAATGCTATTGAATTTATCTGCTGTATCACAGTCACAAACTCTCCATGGCTTAAGCCTGATGGTGCATATTATAAGTTGTTTTATTTTGCCACCTCAGATGGATATGCAGTGGATAAAATCTACAAACATTAGGGTGGAATGTTCTGTTCGGTTTTTTTCTTATTATATAAAGTGAATGGTTACAATATTTCGACCTTACGATGCGTAAATGTTTTTAACTTTCAGTACATTATTCAATAAAGTGCATGTGATGTTCAGCACTTTATTGTAAAATATGCCTTGTGTTAATGATTTTGCCTTAACTGTAGGCTAAGGTGTTCTAAGCACATTTAAGGTAGGCTAGGCTACCCTATGACGTTTGCTATGTTAGGTGTGCTGTATTAAAATGCATTTTTGCGTTCTGATATTGTCACCTTATGGTAGATAAATATTCTTTCAGTGTCAAAGTGGAAAGAGTGATTTTTTATTTTTGCAATAATAATAATAATAATAATAATAATAATAATTATTATTATTATTATTATTATTATTGTTATTATTATATCATCATCATCATCATCATCATCATCTTTATTTAAATAGCACTTTTCATACATAAAGTGCTTCCCATGAAGGTTGAATGTCATTTGTTTCTGAAGCCAGATGCTGCTTGGATTAAATGTGCATATCATCATATCATTAGCTTAGATTGTTTAGAGTCGAGGGGCTTTTGATTGCTAAACATCGACTGAACCTGTTTACATCTAGATTTCCAAGCTCATTAAGAACGCAGATGAAAGCAGCCTCGGCCAAAACATGTCAAAGGGGTACGAAACTGGGATACTGATTCATGCCACCACAGTCATGTGAATCCAGACAAACAGGAAGTGACAAAGACCTATAAAGTCTTAGCGTGCTGTGGGTTCAGAGTGAGTAAAGACAGGGGCGCACGTTCAGGTAGAGCCATGGCACGTAAAGAATGTGTTTTTTCACAATCTGTTCAAACTGAATTATATGTTTTTGCCTTTTGTTTTCATACATGAAACGGTTCCAGAATATCAGTTACTCTTTCTGAAAAGCAATGACATTCTAGAAGCAATGACATTCGAACACATTCAGACTACAAGTACCTGCATTGTACTGCAACAAAACATGATCAAGAAGGAGGTGATTACATGTGTGCTTAACAGCATTTTGACCAGCACCCCCATCAGGTCCCACCTCCCAAGGCCAGTGGAGATCTGAAACATAAATAGCTGGGTCCCATCAGCGCCTTCTCCATTCGTAATCTCATCTGTGTCGACGTAGGAGGGCAAGGCGCCAGATGCAATGTTTACGCTGCAGCCTGACGGATCCAGGGATGAAAAGCCACAGGCAAGACACCTGACATTTCAGTCGTTCTGTCTACATCCCTGGTGCATCAGTTTGCAGTTAACTCTATATAACTCTGTAAAACTCTCTTGCTTGGTGGGACCAATTACAGTATCTTCAAATAATTTTGTTTTTACAGGAATACAAATCTGAGCTTGCAATGTCACGGCAGCCATGAGAACATAGCACAAAACCGTAAGAATACTGGCCGGCACACAGTGGAGGTAGCTGAATGCTATGGTTTTTGCTTGCAGAATACCTCTTTAATCGTACTACATCTTCACACTCTATGTCTTTTGTAGACACACAGCGTGTTAGTGGGGGTGTGAAAATTGCTTTTCCATTGAGGGGCAATATCTTTTTTCTCTTCATTCTTGCATAAAGATGAGCAGAAATTTGTGAGATTCATAACATTAGCAACTTAGGCTAAGGTCACACTACACGATTTTACCCTGATTTTTTTTTTGGAGATTGCTGACAAAACCCCCAGATCGGAGGTATATAGCCCCAGGATGGAATAGACAATCTGCGGTTGTAAATGTGAATTCAATTGACAAAGTGAGATTAATATGTTGTGACTTCCATATAACCAATCAGATGTTATGCTTTATTTAGTGCCCGCCTACTGAGTTTGATGGGTGACTTTGACAGATGCTTCTAATGGTTGCTGGAATCATTAAAATTGTCACTTAAATTAATCAGTTGCATGCAATAGCATGTTATTAAGAACCTTGAAAGGGTACTGCCTGAGTGGATCTGTATACAGTACATTCCCACAGTGTAGAGCTGAGCTGCTATGCAGGTTGCATGTCTGGGATTAACTGTGATAACTGTTCTGTTCCTCAGGATGAGAAAGAATCTGCCACAACTAATCTGTTCGAGTCAATATAGCTGGTTCTAGTGTGTGAAATACCGTCAATATTCAAAGTGGGGGGGGGGGGGGTTGGGCAAAATACCGATCTTGACACCCCCTTTAAATTTTGCTTCTGAGGCTTTCAGCGGGGTTCATGGGTTAATGGAGGGTGTCGGACCCCCCCGTATTTCACACACTGGCTGGTCCTATGGGCAGATCTGAGTGTGATCAATGCTGGACTGGAAACACTTTGAACCAACGTCATAGGAAAAAGTTTGATATGGGGGGTGGGGAACACACAATTATTCCAGTATAATGATCTACTTATTTGGGGGATGAAGGGGCAATTGTGCCCCCCAATTACTATAATAATACTTTGAGCTCATCAACACTCTTTCTCCCTCTCTCTGCAGAACCGAACCTGAAATGTAACATACGGTTAGGCGTTCTTGGCAGCAGGTTGAGCCAACATCACAAGCCCCAAGATACATGTAGGGTAATGTTGCATTTTTCTCATTCTGATGCTCGGTGAGGGTCACAATTCTTAATCCTTGATCAGAACCTTATAGTTTTCGTAACAACTGAAATTCCAATTTCATACTAGATTCTCAACAGAAGTCAATGTTAACACTATGTTATGTCCCAATGTCTAAACCCAGAGGGTGATATAATGGTTCAAAAACACTGATTAACTAGCATCCATAAAAGGCGAAGTCAGTGAGGACTGGATTTGGTTGGATCTACAGTCCCAATGAATGCTGAGCTCAGCAGATTGAAAGAATGAAGGATGCAGCCAACCGGAGATAAGGTGGCATGGGAGAAGATAAGACCCTAACCCCGCAGCAGATAACATCCCTCAGGCAGATAACGGCAGTAAGAAGGGCCAGCTACAGGCACTCTCTTCACTGTCATCGCTCACCTACTGTCACACATCAGACCGACTACGGGAAAAATAATGAATGAACAACCAACCATTAGTGACCAACAGGCATGTCTGCTCTTCGACTGGAGAACAAGATGACTTGTGCAAACTTCCTTCAGCATCCGAATCCAGATCCAAACACAGCTAGTCCCTTTACTCCGACTCAGCAATTATGGGCTTTTCGCCAACCAGCAAGTCACCCAAGCACCCCCCTCCCCACATTCAACCATAAAACCCCACGGGCAAAATTAACCCTTAGCTCACAGTGTGATACCTCTTCAGTCTATAATTATTAACCCTATGAACAGACCAATTTACTGTGAGTTGCAGCTCAGTTAGTAATTACACCCAGCTGTACAAGAACACCAAGTCGACATCTGTTTTGTCTGAAGCAAAGAGAGAAAATGTACTATTTCTGAATATCCGATTCAAAGAGTTTGTATGATACGGTACAGCATGGTGTTGCGCAATACCTTGGCAAGACAAACCCAGTTCCTCTCTAGAGTGCCTCGACCATCGGACCTCTGTGCTTATTCTCAGCTGACGTGTCAGTGCAAGTCAGGCCACTTTAGCCAGGGCCTGGTCAGTGTCCACTGGTCCAACAAAACAATTCAGCCTTGCTCATGCGCACTAAGATGCACAAATATGCTCCCTCAGACACACACACAACCACACACATGCATACGCATTCATTCCAAGTCTTTGCAGGAACTCGCCGGCAATGCTGGCCATGATGGATTCCACAGTTCCTTACTCCACTCCGACTGGTGCCGATCTTTCCTAAAAAAAGACTAAACTGTAAAACAAATGCTGCATGGTTTGTGGGGGGCGGGGGGGCATCCCTATAATTGCTTTTTTCCCCCTCAAAATAGGTCCCTACTAAGTAAGCATAGCCTGTGCATCCATGCAGACCCGCAGACAGGAAGAACATCCACGAGGACGTCTGCCCGTGACCAGGCAGCACTCCAGTCGGGATCCTGCCCCCTCTTTCGTTCCACATTCCCGCCCACACACCTGTGGTTTCAATCAAGCAGCCGCATCTCTCCGCAGAGCGACAGTCAGCCTCTGCTAAGCTTTCCCTCTTTCCCTCCCCCGGATGCCGTGTTTAGCTCTTGGTTTGTGCGAGTGACGGAGGACCCGGCGAGCTCTGCTGCTGCGCCGGCCTGAAGATCGAGCCCCTGCAAACACAACAGCCTCGGCTTCGAACTGCACAGCTCGTTCTGTTCATCCAAAATTCTACTCGAGCAGACAAATGACTAAAACAGAAGGTGACCGAAGTGCTTTACCCACAGCACAAACAGCAACAGCAAACCACTGAAGCCATCTGAATCAAGAGCACGGTGAAGAATGTTTAACAAATCGAAACACTGCAATGTTCAGTCAGAAAGAGGCTGTTTTCAACGGGACACGTTCCATCATTTTATTAGGTGAACAGGCCAAACCAAAGAACCGTCTCCGAGATTTTCTGGACACCTCTGGTCCCAGAAACATACTGGTTGGGGATGAGACTATGAGGAAAGGTGGCTGGGCAGACAAGAGAAACACCGAATACTGACAGCGTCCTCCATGCTGGACAAGCAGGACTTTTGTTTTCTGCCAGTTGTGTTCATTCAATATCATTATGATTAAACTACAAAGCAGAGAATGAATTAAGAAACTGCATCCCCCTCCCGCCCCCAGAGTCTCTGCGCAAACTGCGACGGCTCTATTTTGGTCAAATACACTACACTGAAAAGCAATTCAAAAGACAGCATGGGATACAGATTAACTTAAACGTTAAACGATTCCCCATAAAAAGTGAGTGTTTCTAGTTTTGCTAACAAAAACAAGCTTATTTTGCCAGTTTAAAAATAAATTCCAATATTTCCATAAAATGTCTGAAATAAAAGTTCAAGGATCATCTGTAATTCACTCAAGAATGTTTAAGTCTGTGCTTACAAAATATCACATAAAAACCACTTAATGGCCCGTTAGGTCCTTGCAGAGTTTTAAAATAAAGGATATACCCAATAAAACTTGTTACTGGAAATTATCAACAGAACCACTGTGGGCAATTCTATGGTAAGCTTTTACATCACTGCTTCTTTTTATTAAGCTAACATTTTTAAATGTAAAGTTCTTAATTGCAGGACTGCAATGCAGAAAGTAGCCATTAAACAGACATAGTAAAATGTACTTAAACTTTCAGTTATGCAATGCAATAAAGTACATAAATAAATTCTGGTCATAGTCGTTGCCTTTTAACATACTCCATTAATGGCTATAGATCACAGAAGCTCGAAAACAGTGTATTTTGTTTTCCTATCATATGGTCAGTCACAGTCATATGGATGCAGATCTGGAGCTTCTCTCCTCTTGTGATTCAGATCAACAAACGCATAAACAACGGTTCTGTGTTCAGCCCTAAAGACACACACAAGCTATTCTGCAGTTCCTCAGTACAGCAGTCGTTCCCCTGTTTTTTAACGATATACTGCAGAAGTCATGTAAAATAGATGGTAGCATGGTGGATGATATGAGTGAGACAATATTAAATCACAAGCATGTCATTGTTCCTTAATCAACTGCCCTGCTCCTCAAGGAGCTCCCGGTTTGTGTTCACTCAATTGAAATTAATGAATGTGGTTAATTATTACTCTAAACCAAAGCAGGTGCTAATGTATCAGAAGTGTAGTGGGGGCATTGGGAATCCCAGGGCAGGCCAAAGTCAGGTTATCAATCCATTCCTTCACTTCTCTCAAGCTTTATTACCAGTTATATTAGTCTCAATTATGATTTTTCTCACCCCAGAAAAAAATGTACCAAGACCTTGACGCAAAGCCGGCAGCAAGCTGTACACCTTCCAAAGACCCGACGGCCATTTTGTGTTCTTGTATGTTTCCCTGGTGTTAAAATGGTTCTTTTTTGTTTTGCTAAGTCCATCTCCACTCCTGTGCACACATTTAATCCCCATTCCTTCCTACCATCTGTGTCACCCCAGCATACCTCAAATAAGAATAATTACTTTGGTAACATATCTGCAGGTAGGCTTGGATGGTATTTGGGTAATGTACGGGATACCAGAAATAGGAGCCAGTCCAGATACATCCACACAGCTTACCTTCTCAGTCCAGATACATCCACACCGCCTTACCTTCTCAGTCCAGATACATCCACACAGCTTTACCTTCTCAGTCCAGATACATCCACACAGCCTTACCTTCTCAGTCCAGATACATCCACAGAGCCTTACCTTCTCA
>JABFEA020000029.1:11660234-11670569 GCA_019775915.2 Cyphomyrus plagiostoma
CCCCCCCCCCCCCCCACCAACATGTGGAATCCATCGAGAGCAAGGGAGCTTGGCAGTGATGGGACAGAAGGAGGCGGATCCGGTGCTGGGGAGCCCTGGGAGCTGAGCCTTTTAGACCAGGCCCATCACCAAGGGAGGTGTCGCTCTTTTCCCGAAACTGAGACCTAACCCCCACACTGCTTTTCGCACTGGCTCGGGCTGAGGAATCGAGAAGGAAATGATGGCTCATTCTAAGATCATCCCTCTGTCAGAAATATTTAAGCAATAAAAAGATATGCAGTATTTTGAGAAACGAACGGAACAATTAGTTCTCGAGATGGATCCTGTTTTTTTTCTGTTGTTTTTGTAAATGCGAAAACTACGGAAGCCCTGAAGGGCAAAACACACCAGCAAAAGCAAAAACACACCAGCAAAAGCAAAAACACACCAGCAAATTCAAAAAAACATCAGCAAATTCAAAAACGCACCAGCAAAAGTGAAAACACACCAGCAAATTCAAAAACACACCAGCAAAAACTAAAACACACCAGCAAAAGCGAAAACACGCCAGCAAAAGCGAAAACACTACAACATTAATGGCACTGAAAATGGAAAGGGTATGTACCCACTGGTCATCACGTGCTTGTTACTGATTGGTCAGGGAGCCTGTATGTTTTTGAATTTGCTGGTGTGTTTTCACTTTTGCTGGTGTGTTTTTGAATTTGCTGGTGTGTTTTTACTTTTGCTGGTGTGTTTTCGAATTTGCTGGTGTGTTTTGCCCTTCAGGGCTTCCGTAGAAAACAGAGCTACATGAATTGCTTTAAAGTCATTCATGTTGACTCCATAATTCTTACGTTTTCCCCGACAACGCCAGGCATTGTCTATCACACAGCCTTAGGAAAAAGTCAATTTTCAAGAGACGTTTCCGTTCCATGTTTGTGAAGAGCAGATTATATGCACTTAGTAAATTGTGAGCATTTTCATGATTCCAGTAGTAACACCTGCTGCTTGAACAGCTGCAACACAGAGATACTGTGACTTCTGCATGAAAGCAAAGGATACCCATCTACTCCATTCCGGGTTCCAAGTTTTCCCTGAATATTTCATGATAATGCCAAATGGGAATTACCGGAGACCGCTGAATGTTGGTTCTGATCCACATGACAGGAAACAGGAAAATAGCTAATAAATGTGTATTTTTTGTGTTCATTTGATGGCCCAGTGGGGGTTTTCCTGGGCTGGGCAAAGAAACATCCCCATTCCTGAAGGAATTCCCAAGTGTCCATTCCTCAGAACTTCCAGGAGAGAAGAAGTGCTGACGAATCAGGGAAATCAGGCAGAATAAAGCAGCTCTACCACATATAGCTGAGACAATACATTATGCAGACCACTTACCTCCTGCAGAGAGGAGAGAACTAATTATTTTAATATATAATTATTATAAATGATCAATCTGTATTGACTATATTGACCATTCAAAAACTTTTCTTTACATTTTTACAACAAACTTATGCATATTTGTTTTTCTTAAAAATTGTCTTTTCATAACCTAATTGTTTCAGTGTATTCAGTAAGAGCACTAAATAAGAGTTTAACATATATTCATTGGAACCATTTTCCGGAACTTTGAAATTGTACATTCCAATTTTTCTATGCATTCCAGTGTCGATTCTTCATAAGAGTTTTTTATATTTTCTGAAAGTTATGTGAATATTTTTTGTCCAGGTAGAATATCATCTAATCATCAGTCACTTAATATACATATTATACAGTATGACTAAAGTGTTATGGAGCGATCCATATACCCATAAAATAGGACTGAAACTGAATAGTTGACTTCATGTTCGTGCTTCATATACAAAATGCTTAAATATGCCCCCCATGGCACACAAACACACACATGCTCATGCACATACACACATTTGTATTATAACCTATGGTCATCCTATCCAATTTCAATCTAATTAACAATTCCCAAACCAACAGTAACATTTTTTTTCTTCTAAAGGTGAGAAAAATCTGAAAGTATCTTGTCCCACTCTCTCTCAAGAAAGAGCCATTTGTCTGTACCGTTACCTCACGTTCTAGAGGGCAGAGGTTCAAATCTCACAGCACCAAGTGTGGCATGATTGTAGGTGCCTCTCACTGCACCCCAGCTGAACTCCAGACTTTGCTTCCCTTCCCCTCGGTGTTAATTTAATGTTAAACTTGAATTCACATAATGTAAACTTGGCCTTTGGGACCCTATTTATTTTTGAATCCCAAGGCCTTATATTTTCATAGAAAATTACTTACCCTGGCTGCTCTTGATATAAAACAGCATTTAAACATTAGCATTCGCCGTCAACTTAAAGAATAAGATAAACAAAGCAATCTCAGCAATCATTCGTTTATTTACTGCTTGCATGGAAAGGGCATGGTCCTGGACCCTATTCATGAAGTTGTTTTATCACAGAAGGTGAAATAAACGTTTACATTTGGTGGAGTTGCAGTGCCATCCCACCTGGTATCTGAACCTAAGACCCTTTGGTCATAATTCTTTTAATAAAAAACAGAGCTGTTCCACGTGAAGGCTTTAATAAAGAGAACCAGACAGATAACCCGACCTTGGAAAGGAGTCACGGCAGCTGGGTAACGATGAAGTTCCTGATTTTGAATTCCTTTACGTATGGTGTGTGAAATTCTTTGTGGTTGAGATATGATTCAAAACGTGAAGCAAATGTGGTTTTGCAACGTCCCTTTAACACACATTGTAAGAGAGGATCGATTCATATCAGACAAGTAAACCCATCGTAAGGCAAAAGCAAGACAGTAGGATCATTAAGATAAAATTTAATCTGTTATTTAAAAGGGTTAATAGAAGAATGTCAATGCAAAAACGATTTTGTTGTTCATGAGTGGCAGTCACAGTGCTTTCTTCAACGAGCAACACACAACCAGAACTGCAAACTAGCGTTCATAATCAGCACTTCCTTATTAAACTGTTTTCAGGTCCATTTTGTTTAACGGCTTTGTGGATTCAGGGTGTTACACATTTAAATGGATGATATGTTTAGGAAAACAGTGTTGCAAGCAGATTGTAAATAGTCCTTCCAATACTTGTAAATCTGCTGGATTGCGAGCAGCGTGTTTCCAGCAGGTGTTCCTGCTGGTTAGGTGCCACCTCAGCCTAGCCTTCCTAAATTGGCGTTGGAGCCGTGATCCTGTAGCCGTCAGCCAAGTGCTTCGGGTTTCATCTATGGGTGGGAATACAAACACTTCGCTTTGCACATCTGTGAACTGTTGACAGAGAGGATAGCGACTGATACAGATGTGCACAGATACTTGTCTGCAGCGTCATCGTTTCATACTAGCTAACTCTGTCATGAAATAACGCAAACTAAAGAGTGTAGCCTGTGAACGCATCCCTTATCTTGTTACAGATTGCTGTGAGAGAAACGTGTTAAATGTAACTGTCACAAGAATATCAGTGCAGTGAGACAGTGGGCAAGACACAGTGTTTGCCTGTGATCCGTAGTCAGTATGATGATCCCTATGATGTCTAGTTTTATAAAACACAGACGTCCACTTAATGCATAAAATGTGCTCGCCAATTTAGTGTGCAGTTCAGACCCAAAGCATTTCAAAAAGCAAAGACATGCTATTCCCTGTATCTAACATTCCCATCAAAGTGATTAACACTCATTTTGAGGAATGAGCTAACTTGTAATCCTATTATACAAAATAATAAATTATAATCACAGAAAATAAGATTGAATATTTCACAGAAACATACCATAAGGCTGACCTGACAACATGCCAATCTCTCTAGTGCTGGATGATAATTGATAGAACGGTGTCAGTTTTGTCATTAAAGTCATTACTTTGATTTATTTACTTGAAAGACATCAATTATGGAAGTATCAAGATCTTAGCTTAGTTCAGTTGTCGTTTAGTTTAAATTAAATTAAATTTTTTTGGTTAGGTTTTGTACATGGCCAAGATAGATGTCTGATACATTTCTAATACACACAAAGCAGGTCTGAGAGGTAGAGAGAGCAAAAAAAACAGGAGTTATGATCACTCTCAAAATTTATTGAATTCTTCACAAATTGTGTTTTCGGGGACATCTTTCAAACTGCATTGAAGGGGCTTTACTGTCTCAAAACATGGCTGATACAGTTTAATGGCTCATATTTAGTGGTCTGCCACGCATCAGTGTGGGTGAAATATGACTGTTTGTTTTCGTTCTTTGTTCTCAATAGATGTTCCAGTAGTGACTTGTGCTGAAATGACGTTGATCGGTGTCTGCATGTCTAGTGCTCAAACACAGTAGAACCCACACCGTCAACGGAATGAAAGGTCAGAGTAGAGTGGCACTGATAGCATCGATACCACCATGTCTTGCTCCTCCTGTTGGTCTTGCCCTGTCCACCAGTAGTGACGTTGTCCCAGGCTACGAGAATTCCCCCCTGTGCAAAACATCTTGTGTTCAATCAGTCACCTACTACTCCAGAGTAAACCACTGGGCTTGTGATTTAGGGTCAACTTTCTCTATCATTCTTTTTAGAACTGGGCATCACAAACTAGTTCTTTATAATTGTTTTGTGTGTTTTCGTTTTGTTTTACAGCATAACACTAACACTCAAAGGAGAGGAAAAGCAGTTTTGGGCAGATTTCACAGAAAAATAGACTTAAAGAAAACGTTTCTCTACTATTTTTTTTTCTTCAATATTCAAGATATATTGTCATTTGTATAAGTATGGGTACAAGCACAATGAAATTCTTACTTGCATTGCTCCCTGCACACTTAGGTAGCATCTAACATAGGGCACAGTCAACTATATGCACAATAAATACAACAGATACAATAAACATACAATATATACTGTATATAGCCAGTATAACATACAACAGAAGCCGAGGTGCTGAAGTAGGATTAAAATTCAGTGGTCAGTTACTTACAGGTCATACACTTGTAGTGTAAAAAGAAGTTGTCTGTGCATATTTAACAGTATTTTGGTCTGATATACAATATACAGTCATTCTTACTCTGCCTTGCTAAAATAACATTCTTTGTGTGCCGAGACAAGTTTATAATTATAATATTATGTGATAAAATTGTAATATGACAATATTGTAATATTTTTCTCAATCACATGAATGCTTTTACTTTGCAAACAGCACTCTGGCTGTAGTGGAAACCTTCTTTCATTCCTTTTGCTAGTTGCTTTTTGTGTTATACATAATGCATATGCAAAACTATTCAAACATTCTTGTCAGAAGTTTCATCCATGGACTGGAGACCTTCTGGATCCCGAACTGCAGCATGTAGTTAAGAAATCGCTCCACTGCAGAAACTGGATCCATCCGTTGGGAATATTCTAAAATAAACCCTTCTGTTCTCCCATATTGGGTCTTGTATAAATAAAATATCGACACAGACAGACAACACCATGGGAAATGGCCAATCCAACCCTGTAAACACGGCCGGCAGACCTCTGGCAGCCGCTCACTCAGGGGGGGCTAGAGCTGGAATTCATAAATAAATCACTTTTCAGGGTGGATCATGTGTCTGCTCCCCACACCTAACATAAACAACACGAGGCAGAAATAGCCGATTCAAAGCCCCTGCAACAGGAAATTATTCCCGCTTGTGGCATAATACAGCATTATACTCATTACACACTCACACGATTCCTCTGCTTTTCATCTTCTGTTGGAATTAATTGTTAAAAAAAATTAGGTAGATTTCTAAACTTTAACAGTGTGACCATCCTACCAGTTTATTTTATTGCGTAAATGAATATTTCGTAATTTACCATGAAACATTTTGATTTTATATTAAACAGCTATTAAATTGCTTGAAATGACAACAAATAAAAATGGCAGCATATAACTGACTGGTAACTTTTACTTACATCATACATCTGTTTAGTTTGCTATTTAACTTATTGTGTCATTGACAAGTTACTGAAGGAAGTTCCAGCACGATTTAGACTCATTTGGAAAGTTCCCTAAACCCCCTTGAATACGTAGGTAGGTCTGAGTATGATGGAGGTGGCGAGTGTGCGACTGTGAGTATGTCGGGACCAAAGAGTATTTGTGATGACTGTAATATTATAATATTTAAGATGAAGTTCACCCGAGGTGCAAGCTAGTCTGAGCGTAAGCCCATCACTGGTGTGTGTGAGTTCGTGCAATTCCCCATCCTCTGTTTGGCCTCGTTCGACCCGACCTGACTGCACTTGATGTAATAACGTTGTGTGCTGTTTGTGAACCTTCACCGAGTGTTTGCTGAGCACCTCAGAATGTCCTCTCTGCTAACTCTGCCTTTCTGCTTATTTAGGATTTACAAAATCAATAATTAAATTACATGCCAAATATTGATTTTCCAAACGCACTGCTAAGAGCCACTTATTGCAAGAAAAATGGCATAAATGGTAAATCTTTTCATAAATAGCTTTTGAATTGTTAAGCATCTATCGAGTAGCATGGACATATGTCTCTGTTCATTACTTAGATCAAGACCAGAGGCAAAATATTGATCAAGGCGTTCAGTCATTGATTTCTAAATAATATCCTGGTTTATGCCTTAATTATTTTTGTATTAGAAAGTATCTATCCCATGTTTCATCATTTATCTGTCTTTTTTTAATTTAAAAATCGATCTATCTAGCATAAGAAGGTCACCCATCTTCCCATAAATGAATATGAGGAAAATACACTTTTTTTCTTATTTTCTTTACTTAGAAGTTTCCAGTGTGGGCTTAAAAGGGTTAAATGTCTGTGTAGGGTGCACACACACACTGCATAACCACTGTAACATGAAAGCTCCAACCACTCTCAGCCTCCTCTGCTTGTTCCGTGGCGCTCGGCCTGAAGGTCAGGTGGAGACCTATGTGCAGAAACTCCGCGGGGCGATCTCGTTGGCGAGACTAGCGGCGGCCACCGGAGAACACTCCGAGCGAGCCTAGAACATCCTGACCCACTTCAGCTCGGCTCCTCTGCGCCGTGCTCTCCGATGACATCACTGCTTGTCTCAGTGCCTCCAACACAGCCCTTATTTACTTAGTTCTGTTTTCGGTGCTAAGGCTTCGGTGCCGTTTGCTCTGTCCGTTTCATTGTTTTCCTCTCATGCATTCAGGAAAAGGTACAGGACTTACTTCGCTCCATGCAAGAGCTGTTGCACGGATGCAAAACATGACAGAGGACAGAAAAAATGTAACATTTTTTGGCAGAATCATTGTCTAGTGTTTATCTGCCAGAGCAAACACATGATATGCATATACATAAAATACTTGTGAGGGCGTAGAGGAAGTTACTCAGAAGGAGTATGTATCTGACTCTGCTTTTTTACCTAAGTGAAGTTATTGATGTTTTTCTTGGCTCAGAGTAAGCTCAGACCTCTGAACAGGTCTCCACACTGAAGTATATGGCACAGGATATGAGGTCACTTTCTTAGGCAGGTTGACAGTACAGCATAGCTATGACAGTCATACAATTAAGGCAGAGAATGCAGAGAGTGTATAAAAAGGGTATTTAAACTCATCACCTCTTCCAAGTGCAAGAAACAGAGTGGCATTGTGGGTCATCTGGTTTCACCACATCTATAAAACAGCAAATGTGCTGTCAACAAGAGAAAGTGTCTCGGAAAGTACCAGAAACCTCCCCTGTCAGAAGGGGAATTATCTCACTCCTTGTCGTTCGCTAAAACTAGTGCTTTAGCTGCTCGAAATAGGATGTCACGACCACAAAGGCGTTGCTTATCTTAGCCGCTTTAGAAAACACAAAGGTCAATACAAACTTTCTTTCATCAATAATCAGCAAATAATCTGAAAGCAGACAGAAAAATATTGCGAGGTGTACTGCCCTGAAAATACACTGTTCTGGGAACCCTAAAGCTTTTCAGTTTTTGAAAGAATATCATGCTTGTGTAGGATAGTTTCCTGTTTAAGACACATAATTTATAATCAAGCACATATTTCTGCTGCCTATTTAACCTACTTTACTTTTCTTTTGGTTACATACAAAACCCTGAGGTAGTAGATGCAGACAAGTCAGTATCACAATAAAAGGCAAACAGCACTCTGGCAGTGTTGAGGACTGTCCTGAGGCTTCATGCTTTTGACTTCATCACATGAGCTGCACTTCTTCACTGTGGTCACCCACAGCGCTCCAGATTAAACTGGCAGGTCTCTTTCCCCTAGCAATGTAAACCTGAAGTTGAAGAGTGTCACAGTGAAGTTGCTTAGCTACACCAGCCGGCCTCTGAGTTCATGGGCCTGTTTGTAAATAGCTGATAGCATCTCCCCATGCAACAGGGTAAGGGGGAACACTGTTGCAATGCTGGAAACCCGTATGATAGCTTTGCAAAGGAGTGATGGTTATACCACAAGATGTGCAGAGATAAACTCTCATGCCTTATTTCGGAGGAGAAAGTGATCGGTGAAAGGGCTTCTTGAAATTTAAAGTAGAATTAACAAAATTTTCCAAGGACAAATATTTAAGGGCTTCTCTTATTCCATTTCTATAGGCACAGCAATAGAAATAATACCAACCTTACCCGCAGGAGAACCAGTTTCAAGGTTTTCAGGACTGGTAGCCGCAGCATACGTGTACAGGTATACTGTTACTCAGATCTAAGACTGCCGAGGCTGGCTGATGTTTACATGAACAGTAATATAGTGAAATATGAAATATAATACCCAATCTTGTCTTTTGTAGGTGGGAATTTTTTTTCAATAGCATTTTGCTTAACATTCATTATATCCATGTTTTGGTTTTAAAACAGTGTAAACAGTACTGAAAAAAGACTGTGTCATAAAAGTAAACAGTGATGTAACATAATTTGGTAACTGGAATTGCGCAAGATTAGCAGGTACCACAGCGGTCAAGGACATGGTTGCCAGAACAGGATTTAGAATGGGCTCTGTTGTAATGAACTTTAACCTTAATTTCTCCATATAAAAATATTTTGTGCATAAAATGGCGAACCACTAAAATAAATATTTTGAAGGAAAGAAGGCATCATTTGCCCAGTCTAGTTGAAATTTTGAAAAGGACCTCTTAGTTGCGCTATGTTCATTATTTAAACTGTGTACTTTACAACTTCGTACTAAGTTTCCCAGCAGTTTAAATGGAGTCGACAGGCTTGTATCCTGCAGATGCTGCCCCCTGCAGGATAGGTGTAGTCTTGAGGCAGCTAAACAGCTAAATTTAAACTCTAACAGGCTTCTGGCAGCTAGCTGTGGAAAGATACGTCAGCTTCTGCAAGATATTATTTAGCCAGAAAGTGGATGAAGCAGAATGCTGTTCCCAGACCAGATACAGCAGCGTGGACAGAATATTTGCGAGATCAGAAGTAGGCTAAGTAATTTGTCTCCACATACATTCCTGAAACACACAAAGCAGCAGAAACCCATAGTCACATAAATCTGTGAGTACTTACACATGCCTAAACAGTAAGGCGCTGTGGAGTTCGGGGTGAGACGTCTGTATGTTCTTAATAGGCAACAGGATTAAGCACAGTTCGGAGGGAGAGTTCACCCGATTCAGACTAAATAAGAGGGCTGATCCCAATTATAAGCATTATTCTGGGCTGCAGGCGTCATAAGGAGGAAATGTGTTTTGGACAATCAAGTGGAAAATCTAAAAATATATACCAACCTTCACTGATTTTACTGATTTCTAATAATCTCTGGTCTCAATAGTCATGTAATTTTATCTGACTCATTCTGAATGCCATTCCACATCGATTATACTACCTTACTCACTTCTCTCTGAAAATGGTATCCCTGTGAAAATAAACAGAATGAAAAGCAGAAGATGGCACAATGGCACATTGGTCTCTATTTTGCTGAATCACGCCTGAGGATTTCACAAATTCCTTTGCCATTATACAATAAATATGCTTTGGGGGGTTTTGATGACTGTGGTGTCAAACAAACCTGTTTTTATCAGTGTCCATCTCAAGGAAAAAGTCATTCGTGATTCGGTCATTCTCAGAGATAGAACACGGGACGTCTTACTCAGTAAAACACTGCCACAGTATGCCAGCCTGATGTAGGCCTATAGGAAAGAGTGGGCAAGATACGGCAGATTGTGCCCCCGGGCAGCGATGATGTGGGCACTGGCGCTCAGGGAGCCGGCCCTGCTTCTCGGAGCTATATAAAGGTCGTGACACTTATACAAAACTTCAGCAGCAAAGAATTCTTTATTATCTCCTTCCAGAAAGGCGAAGTGGTCTCCACCAAGCACGGCCCCCCTCCCCTGCCCTGCCGGATCTGCCCTCCCCTCCTGCTCCCTCTGCACTCACACACTGACAGCTGTCTCAGATTAGGGCTGTGAAAAATGAGGCAGTCAGGGCAGCATTCA
>JABFEA020000029.1:11702741-11721991 GCA_019775915.2 Cyphomyrus plagiostoma
ACGTGGACTGTCTAGTAGGGAGCAGGAAGGGAGCAAAAACGTGGACTGTCTAGTAGGGAGCAGGAAGGGAGCAAAAACGTGGACTGTCTAGTAGGGAGCAGGAAGGGAGCAAAAATGTGGACTGTATAGTAGGGAGCAGGAAGGGAGCAAAAACGTGGACTGTCTAGTATGGAGCAGGAAGGGAGCAAAAATGTGTACTGTCTAGTAGGGATATAGACCACATGTGGGTCACCTAGGACTGGATTGGGAAACGCTGTACTACAGCAATTCTTTTCCAGGACTGACTGGAAACTTTGAGTCACCTGTGAGCTATTCTTGTGTTTCTTTATATGACTTATACTGGAGGCTTACAGGTGATAGGGGGCTCTGAAAGTGCTGCTGCACAGACGATTACTCTGCCTGTGCCGGCAGGACAGCTTCTCATTCACATCACAGAGCATATAAATATCAGTTAAATGCTTTCCCAGCATCCATATGACTTCAGTTTTCCATTTTTTTTAATTAAACTGAATAAGCATATCTTCATGAGTCACAAAGGCAGACCTGCTGCAATCAATTCAGGTTGTGACCAAGTTCCACAGACCACAAAACCCTAAAAATACGTTTAGGTAGAACAAGAAATCACTCTCTGACCCCATGTAAGGAAGGCAAACAGCATCTTTTGGGAAAATCCTGGCAGTTCTGAAGAAGGAGAAGCTAATAATATCTTCAGATGGTCGAGGAGTGGCATGGCTCAACTGAAAATGTTCAGCTTCATCATATGATGGGAGAGAGTGTGTCACTGTTTCCTTGGGTCCTGTGAAGGAATAAAGTCATACAGTAGGCTTTGTCAGAGTTTCGCGATTCCCAGAACCGAGCATTTTTTTGCATCTTTTTTTTTATGTGAAGAAAGGTATTTTTGAAAAATAAATCTGCCTTTGTAGCATATATTGCTCTTTGAAAAGCCTGTGAACAGAAGCTGTGAGTCTTCGACAATGCCGACAGTTATGGTGTCGCTCTGTGATGTCAGTTGTGTCACTCTGTCAGCTCCGTTATGGAGCACAGGGTCAGTGCTGTTCTGTGGGTGTTCTGGGGATCAGGGTTCCTCTCTGTAGATCACAGTCTGACCGGCCTCCCCTCTGCACCCATGGCCCCCCCTTTTCAGATGAATCAAAACAAGTTAAAAATGGCAAAGGCAGACAATTAGCAGAGCTTGTTATTGCTGATAGATGCATGTCCTTCCCACACCCCCGGTCCCAGGGAGCACAACCCTGGCTCAGGCAGCTGTGTCCAGGACTGCAGGCACATTTCTCCCAGCCAAGTTCCATGTCCATGCTGATTATGGCCCTGGAACAATGCAGTCCTTTGTTGGCCCCATCCCTTCCTGTTAGTCTGTGAGGAAGAGTCCCGGCTGGCCTCCTCGTCTCTCTTGCACAGATATATGCACGTGCGCGGGTACACGCGGTTACAGAGGCACAGGAGAACATACATGTAGATGTAAGCACATAAGCACGCATGCAGAAAACAGGTGGGCGATCGCGCCTATTTAAGATAACCCAGAGAAGATGCAAAACTCCGATAGCTGGAATTTTGGCAGCACATCGGAGCTTCTCTGCTGTGGGTCACAGAACTGTTACATTTCTTTAGCAGATGGTTTTGTCCAAAGCGATATGTGCATATGATGAGAGCTTGGGACTCAGAGAGTACGCCAGCAACAAGGACCCATGGAGCAGCTGGCCATTTGGGTCTTGCTCAAGGACCTAACCGTGATATGATTATGCTGCAGGCCAGGGGATATGAACCCATAACCTTTTGGACATGGACACAAATCCCTAACTTACAGACCACACATTCCCCATGATGCTTTTTATTTTCTTTAGCTCTGTGTAGGTTTTACTTACCTTCAATGTAATAGGCCATTTAACGCTAAGGTGTGTTTAACTTTGGTTGCAAAAAGACCATCAGGGTATTACCTTACATACCAACTGGACTTACAAGATGCCATTTCTTTTTGATACGCCGTATATCATCTGTATACTGCAAAAAATAGACAATTTGACACAGGTACTGTGAAACCTACAAATGTTTAATAAAAATAAAAGGTTAAATGAACATTACACCTGAAAATCTGTGTCCTGTTGCTGTTGACTGGTCAGGAAGGCATTTCAAAACTAATTTACAGGCTGAAAATGAGATGCTGCAATAATGTTTCTCAAAGGTTTATTTTTTTATGCTTGAAGGCTTATGATGAGAACAACGAAATTATGCCGCCGTTTTCCAGCTTCTGCTTGAATCACTGCAAAAGTAGCAGTATGATAACCAAGACTGTGAATTTAAATTAAGGATATTTTGAATGTATAAGTGCAACCACTACTACTAATAGTAGTACTATAAAGACTACTACTGCTAATACTACCACTGCTGAGAGTAATAAGAATAGCAGTAGTGTTAGTAATAGTAAAAAAAGAGTAATAATACTAAAAAAGACTCCCTACTTGGGCTACTTGGGAGTTTTTGGTTCCTCTCCTCCGTTGTCTCCTGACTTTCCTTATTTCAATTCTTTGTCTTCCCTTTTCTCTGTTTTTGAATTACTCTGGATAAACGATGCAGGATTGTACCACAACACATCCATGTAAAGCACCTTGGGGCGACTCTGTTGTGAAAGGCGCTACAAAAAAACACTAATTGAATTATAATAATAGTAATAAAAATGGTTCAATTTGTAATGCCTCAGAAATCCTACTTCCATTTTGAGTCTGGAGTTTGCATGGGATCATGATATTGTGTTTCAGAATTTGTTATAATTTTGATCAAAGGAACTAAAGGATCAGACATGAGAATACCAGGAATGTGAGATCAATCAAATATTTTCCACCACAAACATTTATTATCATCATCAAACAGGAATGAAAGCAGATTTATACTGTGTATCATATTCAAACAGCACCTGTTGCTACAGTTGTTTACAGACTACAAAGTCAGGGACAGTGTGTCTGGCCTTTATTTTGCCAGAACTATGTGTTAAGAAATACACCAATGGCCAAAATTGTGGAAACGCTTCCAAATTTTAGAGATTGCAGAATTTTATTCAAATGTTGCTCCAGTTATTATTTAATCGTCGATTGTATGATATTTGTAACATTCTTTGATTGTTTATAAACATTACCGCCAACACGGGTGTAGTAATTTTTAAAGCATGATGGCAAACATGCTGTTTCCACAGTTTAGGCCATTACTGTAGATACTATATGAATGTTTTATTTTCAAAATGCAGTAATACCGGATCACACATACGCATACGCACACACACACACACACACACACCTACGATTGTGAGCAAAAAGAGAACACATTTTAGATTTTAATTTCATTAGTCCTTAGTATAGAATTTGATTGTATATCATGAACCTCAAGCAGGGCTTACCAGGTTAAAATAGGAAATTTCTATGTTTCGGATCAAGTTACTTCCAGAACAAAGTCTGCCAAAGAGGCGGACATGCATGAAGTCAGAGTTCGTTGTCATGGTTACAGTCTTCACCTTAAAACACATACAATAATATACCTGTAAGCATCTAAACAATTTTCATAGAATCCACAGAGGACAGAAGCATGTAAGGAATGAATGTTTGCAAGGGAGACCCTGGATGTGTAATCGGACCCGAGCTGTGCCATAAGTGAGGAGGGTGAGCAGGGCGAGGGAGCCGGGTTTGGGTGAGCGACACAGCTGCCAGAGTGTGTGAGGTCACCCTAGGAGCGTGTGGGCAGCTGGAGACTGGGCACCGCACAGGAAAAGAGATCAGTGCAAAACGAGTGAAAAGGCCACTCTGTGTTTTTCTTTGCTGTTTTTCTTTAGACCCTTACATGTGTTACTGCTCATTGCCAACTGAACAGAGTGTCCTGGGTGAGTAAAGTCAAGGCTGCAATTGTGTGTACATATGCGTGTGTGTGAGTGTGTGTGTGTGGGGGGGTCGTGTATATATTACATTGTGAGGATCAAATGTTCCCATAACGTGAAAAAAACTTCTATTTTGATGTTGTGGGTTGTGGGACCATTTTTTTGGTCCCCACAAGGGGAAATTGAATTCTATAAAAATCTGTGTCTGCAATCAAAAAACTAAAAATGCCGAAAGTCTTGTATTTTGTTTGGTTACTTATGGTTAAGGTTAGGGCTGGGTAGGGGTTACGGTTGCCATTGTTGGGATTAGGGTTATGCCCATATAAATTAATGGAGAGTCCCCACAAAGATACAAATCAAATCAGTAGTGAATTCTAAGTACAACACACACACACACATACACACACATGCACACACACACACAGAACAACAGCAGCAACAAGTTTAATTTATATGGCATCTTTCATCAACCCAAGGACACACACCAGTATAAGCAGCTTCAGAGGAATTAGCAAACTGACCCTCAAACATAATGCCAGTGTGCACTGCAGTGCAATGTTCTTGCCCTGAGCACTGGACCGTGGGATGCACCTGTAGAATTTTATTTGCTCAGGTTTGCTCTTCAGTGACAGTGTAACATGGTCTTTTCTGTTGCTTTCTCTCAGTGTTTTCTCTCTAAGAAATTCCCTTCTTAAATATGTTTAGGCCAGGGGTCACCAACCTTTATAAAACTGAGAGCTACTTTAAGGGTACTGAGCCATACAAAGGGCTACCAGTTTGAAACACCCTCCTAAACTTATCTAAACTTCATGTTTAATAAACATGTTTTAACCGCTCTTTTTTAGATATTGTCATTTTCAAATCTATATACAGTGGGTTTACGGAAAGTATTCGGACCCCCTTCAATTTTTCACTCTTTGTTATATTGCAGCCATTTGCTAAAATCATTTTTAATGATTTTTTTTCCTCATTAATGTATACACAGCACCCCATATTGACAGACAAAAAAAAGAATTTTTGAAATTGTTGCAGATTTATTAAACAAGAAAAACTTGGGAAGTCATTAATTGAAAAATTGAAGGGGGTCTGAATACTTTCCGTACCCACTGTAAATGCAAATGTGATTAAAGAAGAATGGTGAAAAAAGAAGAAGGATAAAATCACATTTTAGACGCTGCACACTGGCGACTATTTTTATAACAGGTCGGCGGGCAACTGGTGTGGTCCTTGGGGCATCCTGGTGCCCGTGGGCACCGTGTTGGTGACCCCTGGTTTAGGCAGTGCATGCTGAGAGCATGACGCTTTCAAATGCTGCTAGATGCTGGAATTTGGCCAAAGACTTATTTCACAGGTCTTCCAGATAGGCAGGTTCAAAGTGACAAAACCGGCAGGATTGGGGCATAGACTTTCATTTCACTGCCAGTGTGCTAAACAATTCTGTCATCTGGTTTACATCTCAAACAACATGTTATACATCTTCTTACAAACTGGATGTTGAGTGAACCTTTTTGACACCATTGCAGTGTGCATTTAGTATGTAGAATTCACAGCCTGGATGGAGGACAACATAGACCCATGGAGCATCTTTCTGCTGTTTCCTCTAAGTTTAACATCCTTCATATACCTTGGCATTCTCTTGAGTTAAATATGCACAGGGCTAACTTTTAATAAACCTATGCATGCACTCCCTGCATACAAACCAGGAAGCTGCACACTGAACACAGACCTGAAAGTTAGATCCTGAACACAAACCAGGAAGCGGCACACTGAACACAGACCAGAAAGTTAGATCCTCAACACAAACCAGGAAGCGGCACACTGAACACAGACCAGAAAGTTAGATCCTCAACGCAAACCAGGACATTGCACACTGAACACAGACCTGAAAATGACATCCTAACACAAACCAGGAAGCTGCACACTGAACACAGACCTTAAAATTGTATCCTGACCACCCACCAGCTGCAAAGCTAGATAATCTCAGTGCATGAACATTTGGCTGAGAAATACAGGATGAATATCATCTTCATTTCATTGTTAAATACTTTCTGTAAGACACCATAACATAAAAACAATAACCAGTAGGTAACAGTATTTTAATGAATGGATTAAATATTTTATTATTTCCGAGAACAAGCCCTCCCAGCTTGGGCAGCTGTACAGACTGCTGCTAGAAACTATGACAATTAAACTAAATCATGGAAAATTCTTGTGTTTAAACATTTTTAAACAGCGTATTTAATTAGGCCTGCTCTTACTTGGTTCATTTACCTCTAAATGTATGCCATTGCACATGACCTACCCTTTTGAATGAAGCATGTTCCTGCACCGTTTGTATATTTCATAATAATGTGCAAACAGACAGACAAATAAATAGACAGGCCAAAGCGTGACATGGAAAAAGACAAAGCAGTTTGAGTTTAATTGCTTGTGTGTCCCTCTGTGTCCTGGAGCGAATGTTTCCTTCTTGGTAAAGACAAGGCCTATTCGGGCCGGACATCGGAAAAGAGCCTCCACCGCCCCCCCAACCAATTCCCACTTATTAAATGTGTGGGCAGCCTAAAATTCTTGGTGGTAAGGGGGAAAAAGAGAGAGAAATAAGAGGCATTCCTTTGCTGAGGGTGCGAGGGGACTGACGGGCTCACGCTGACCCCCCCCCCACTGTGGCTTGTCAACCAATGGAGGCAGGAGAAAGAACAATTGGAGGAAAGGGAAGGAACGAAGGGAACGGTTAACCAGAACTGCAAGTATTTCTTTTCTTTTGATTACTCCTCCCTATTTCATTATTTTCATTTCTTTTTTCCCCTTAGGTTCTTTCTGGATATTCAAGCAGCCTTAGCTGTTTAGCCCCTTGAAGGGAAGTGAATGAGGAATGAATTTAGAAATACAATCTGTCAAAGTGTGAGAGAGCGTGGGGTGGAGAGAGAGAGAGGCAGAGAGAGAGAAAGAGAGAGAGGAGCGAGAGAGAGAGAGAGCAAGAGGGACTGTGGAGAAAAGGAGGGAGAGAGCAAGAGGTGGTTCTTGCAAAGACAGAAAAGGAGCGAGTGAGAGAAAGAGAAGAGGGAGGGGCACTGCTTTACAAGAGCAGTGAGAACAAAGAGGCCTTTGTGCAGAATGCTGAGACACTGAAGTGGAGCCTGGACTTAGGGAGTGTTTAACAGTGTATACCGGCTACATTCCTGAAGTTTGATTACAAGCCGCTTTTAATTTATACTCCTCAAGGAGACTTAACCATTTCCTGCAATTTTACTTCTCACTGCTCTCTCTCTCTCTCTCTCTCTCTCTCTCTCACCCCGTATTGCGTTGCTGTTTTAAACTTAACTGCAGTTAAATATGCGGGCGATGGGCACAAAACAGAAATGGAATAGCACCTCTGCTTATTTCCCTTTCTGAAATATTCTGTGTAGATATTTCTGGAGTGGAGATGTGAGGCTGAGGTGTGACATACTGTATAAGAGGCCCCAGCTGCATCCAACAGCGAAGCTTTCAGACTAGACAGCTTCTCTGTGTGAGAACTTCTCAGGGAATATTTATTATGATGTCATATTTTGTGCATATAGAACATGCTGCCAAAGCCTGAGTTTTTATAGTTTGTAGGACGGAACACAAGAATCCTGGGTGGAAATAACCTATTGAAGATTCTAAAGACGGAGCCTTTATTGACAAAGCAAAGAGTGACTATGAAAAGCATATTTAATCTGAGCTTTTGTATACTCCTTTTTTCTCACCTGATAGACAATATCAAACATGCAGCACATAAACTGGGTTTTCTCACTTTGTGCAACAGAGCATTAACGGGCGTGGGCAGAGTCGTCCATCTCTTACCGACAATAACACACAAGTCCACCTTCACTGCAGACTTCCGGAAAAGAGTCCCTGTGTATCTTAAGTTGGACCAAAGGGAGAGATTATTGGCTTCATCAGTCCAAACCACTGTCTCATTGTTCTTAATGGTGGGTCTCAGAAAATACTGGACATCATTCACTAATTTCCCAAATACCATTTGAGTTTTAAGTCAACAGATTTTACTTTAGCTGTTGTCTGTACTGGAACAAAGGTAAAAAAAAAAAAGGATAGATGAAGAGGAGTGAAATGGCAGCCACTCAACACAGCCTAAGAAAGCTTTGGAAAAAAATCATTGATTCAGCTGTAGACTTCCAGCCTCTTATTAATAATCCATATGTGGGGCTGATTAGTCTTCTTTTCCATCTTCTTCTCAAACTAAAATTACTTGTAGGTCAGAGCTAGAGATCATCATAAAACATCCCATGTCTTATCATGCTGCAATTTTATTAGTCTGTATTATAATATACAAAAAGTACAATGGACCTGGTAAGGTTTTCACTACTTGTAAACTGTTTCGTGGATACTTGCTCAATTGTCAGAACTTTCTTTTATATATATTTGTTTAATTCAGGTTGCGTCGTATGTTTTTCTTTCCTATTCTTTGCCTCTTGCCTCTTTCATGGTCCAGTCACATTTATGGGCACATATGGACACCGGCACACGCAATTCTGTCCACCGGTATATGATGTCCACCGAGAGGCCAAAATATTATTTTGTTGCTTCTTGTCCCTCTTGGCCCTATCAGGCAACTCGCCAAATAAGAGCACTGGAGAGAGAGAGAGAGAGAGAGAGAGAGAGAGAGAGAGACAGAGAGAGCCAGAGAGAGAGTATGAGGAAAGAGGGATAGAAAAAAACAAAGGGGAGGGGGGAAATCCTGAATATCTTTTTAGGAGACAGAACAAAACCACCGTAGGAAAAAGAGATGGCAGTCTCCCGAGAAGTGAAAAGAATTAATTAATGTGCTCTTTGCATCCATTTATTCTCTATTTTCCCTTTTATCTCACTTTTAATTCCACTCTACATTCTTAGGTTTTCCTCTCCATGTTTAAAATATGAAGTTTAAGCATCTTTCAGCGTCAAAGACAAAGATGATGACGAGTATATAGACAACTTCAGCAGATCTCACTATAAACCAGTCCACTTCCGAGCTTATCGTTTACCTTGCGACAAAATGTATTCGAGTTCAGACAGTGCAATTATGTTTAAATGCAGGTAGCATTTTTTCTCACAGAAAACCAATATACAGAAAACTAAAAAAAAGTAAAAGTAAAACTTTTTTTCACAAGCACTGATCTTAAATTTTATATTTAAAATAACTTTTGCCAGTAGTGATGGTGCTTTGCATTTTGTAGTATATGATATATAGTGTATGTTGTAGAGTTTACTATACAGAGTACCACGCTTATTCAGTTTTTTGGGGGGGTCATTTACCAGCTTGTTCTGCACAAGGGCACACCACTGAATGGTGCATTTTCCAGAAGCGTCTCCCATTCCCAACACTGGCAATGCTTGAAGTCCAATCAGGGCCTGTTTCTCGTCTCTGTGCCTGTTTACCCTGCAGATGTTACCATATAGTACTCCATGTCTCATTCTTTTTCTCTCAAACTCTACACAAACTCAGCAGCAGCCCAGGGGTCCCCAATTAACGGCTAACAACGCCCCTCCCCAACTCTGCAGAAAACAAAGACAGCCCCCCTGCTAGAGCGCCTATGTACAGGACCTCTTCAGTATGAAGGAGCAAGAAGCAAAGTCCAGCTGTTCAAAACAAAGAAAAAAAAGAAACAGAAGAGCAATCGAAAGAGAGGTGGTGTTTTTTTTCTGGGGGGGGGGGGTGGTAACCAGTGGGGGGGCATCAGTGAAAGTAAGCCCAAGCGGAATCCCCCTTTGTCCTCATCCAAGCTACAGCTGACAATTTAACTGTATGGGAGAATTCAGACCCCCATCGGATATGCTAACTCCCCCCTCCCCCCCATTTTACATTTTAACACCCCCTTAGCCCCCACTGGCCTCCATTCTCCAAGCGCTTCTCTCTCCAGCCACGCTCCACTTCAACAGGGGACCATTGTCAGCCCAAAGGGCGACCGTTCAGAGAGTTCTGTACAAAGTCCCAACGTCTTGACCATCTCCACAGCAGGCGCAATGTAGACTAGGGGGCAATGTAGACTAGGGAGCCATGGCAGCCACTGGATCTGCTTCAGCTGGCCATCTCCACAGCAGGGGCAATGTAGGCTAGGGAGCCATGGCAGCAACTGGGTCTGCTTCAGCTGGCCATCTCCACAGCAGGGGCAATGTAGACTAGGGGGCAATGTAGGCTAGGGAGCCATGGCAACAACTGTGTCTGCTTCAGCTGGCCATCTCCACAGCAGGGGCAATGTAGGCTAGGGAGCCATGGGCAGCAACTGGGTCTGCTTCAGCTGGCCATCTCCACAGCAGGGGCAATGTAAACTAGGGGGCAATGTAAGCTAGGGAGCCATGGCAACAACTGTGTCTGCTTCAGCTGGCCATCTCCACAGCAGGGGCAATGTAGGCTAGGGGGCAATGCAGGTTAGGGAGCCATGGCAGCAACTGGATCTGCTTCGGCTCACAGAGGCTTGTGCTCTCAATTGCTACTAAGAGTTTGTGGGGGTGAGGAGTTTCACTAGCTAGAAAAAGCACCAACGATAATACTTTTTTTTTTCAAAGTCCATTAAACCAGCTTAGCTCATCTCTTAAAATATGGGCAGGGATTACAGGAATAATAGACTAACGAGATACATCGACCCTGGGGCGGCTTATCAATGCAATCCCACCTCCCAGGGTCTGTGAAATCAGGATTCACTTGAACGATCTGAGATGGTCCGGTCAAAGACGGCGTAACCCGGACGCTACCTGTGGGGCACAGCTGACTAGCCTGCCGCAGCTGCAGCCACCACTGGATGCATGATGCGTTTGCTGAGTGGGTGTGCACTGGGAGCAGGAAGCTGCATGACTTATTGTAAACTTCACGTGTATCTGGTCAAACAGGCACTTGGTAGTATAATAATAACAAGGCTCATCTTAACCTGGCCTCAACTCTTCAAACCTATAAGCTAGCCCTCATTTTCCACTCAACCCTCAATATGTTTCTGTTCAAGTCTTATTTTATACATTGTTTATTTCATCCTGGGAACTTGAACAAGAGATCAGGATTAAACTTTCCCTTCTTCGATAAACCATCCCGCAAAACCAAGTAAAAATAAATACATACAAAACAGGATAATCAGTAAATCAGGGGGCTTTATGTACCGTGTGAGGCTGGGCTCTTGGAGAACGCCAGACACGCAGGCATTTAAGTTGACGTGCCTAGAGATTCAATCCCTTTTATGAAAGACAACCCTAGACAAACAGAGCCAAAAAAACAACTCCTCATCCACTTTGGCAGAGACATACTAAGCACATGAATATATGACACTTTGCAATACTTAAACGCATAACAAAATACCTTAAATTCCTACTTTTATTATGCATGCATACCAGTTTTGCTTGGGAACATCATTACAAACAAAAATAAAAGAAAAACTATTTTTAAAATCCCATCAAAATAAGACAGGAAGTATGATGTGCTTTTTGTACAGTATTGGTAAATTCATTTAAATCTATTATTTCCTGTTGAGGACAGCACAAAGGCTCACGCCTCCAGGGGTAGGGTTTGATTGGGTGCACTGTCTGTAGTCGGAAGGTTGTTGGTTCAAATCCCTAGGTTGGCTGAGCGACATCACTGCCGGCCCCCTGAGCAAAGGGATTGTTTGACCCTGCTCTCTCACAAAAAGATATGCAATGCTTTGGGTAAAATTGTCTATTAAGCAATGTGTACATGTCCTGCAATGGGCTGGTATCCCATGCAGGCTAAACCCTAGTCTTGTTGCCTGGGATGGGGTCCAGCTGACCCTGGCAATGATAAGCGGTTAGAAGGTGGACAGAAAGAGTAAAACACATACTGAAGCCACTAATAATTATCCTTAATTTGTAAGAAAGTCAAGTTCATGATCCTGTGAGAACTAAGCTACGTTACTCTGGTATTTTTCTGTTATAGTTTTTTGTGTCTCTTTGATAGCCACCCGTGACGGCACTGGATTAGTGTACTGAAATACAGTACACTCATATTTTACTCGTCGACTTCGACGGGCAGTAATTTGACAGATGTCCCAGTGTAAGACCTCAGAGCAGTGCATCATTACATTCTCGTATCCTGTACATATTGTATATGCACTATGATCATCTGGAAGGGAAAAATTTGGGGTGGGGGGTCAGAATTCTACACATCCTGTAGAAGAAGTAGTAGCAAAACACTTTAGAAATGTTACAGAATTATGTTCCAGATCAGTGTCTCTTTGCCATTACATTTCACATCCAGCTTTTTGCTTTTGTTTTTTTTTTTTTTTTTTACAGTTTCTTGGAAGTGTTCTGGTTTCCTGATGTTTCCAGAACATCTACTACTGCAACAAAGACTAACATAAAAGCAAGGTGTGGTATGGCAGAAGGCGACACTGTTGCTTTTTGTTGAAAAGGTCATGGGTTCAAGAGTGAATGGTGTATTCATAGTATACACATATAGCACTTCTACAAACTAGTATTTGATTATAAATCAACAGTTTTCAACATTTATTGTGTAAAAAGGATGTTTGGTAATAATTTTATCGTGCTGACATTGACAGAACCTTTGTTAAAATATTAAGCATGGAATTAATGTTCCATTAATGTTACATTAAGAATGTTCTCCTTTGAAAAAAATATTAACATAACATTGTCTAAAGTTCTGGTAATGTTCGCTGTTAGCTGAGTCCCTCCCTGTGCTACACAAGAAGGACCTTTCAGGATTGATCGACGTGTAGGACATTCTTACTCCTTGATCTTCAGCATGTTCTTGATAGACTATGTTATTAGGATGGTCGGATGTCCACAGGGGATTGCTCGTCAAAGCTCAGAAGACCTCAAGATCTCCCTGAGAAATGTTAAGTGCTGCCCCAGCGTGCCTCTGTGTTTGTGTCATGTTTGCCTATCGCTGGCTGACAGGAGGACAGCCCTACCACTTTCCAGTACTTAATACCAGAGAAACAAGCTCAGAGAGAAAGGGAACACCTGTGATGGGGATGCAGCAAAGCGTGAAGAAAAAACAAAAATCTGCTGTCCAGAACTGGAACACGCTTCGCGAGATGGCACGTATGTCACGGGAAGCACGTAACAATCATAACACACCTCTGCTCACTAATTCCGGCCTCATCAGATGTTGGACACCTGCCAAGTTTCAACCTGTGGCTTTGTATGGATGACAATGACACTTGTGACATGCTTACAACCTGCGGGACAGTCTGGCCCCACCTTGAGCTGAACAATGTGTCACAATGTGCCGTCAAACCTATCAGTGTCGTATTCCCCAGGCATGAGTCACTCACAGAATCAATAGCATTCTCAGACAGGAAGTGCATCATCTAGAAAACAGTTATTCTTCTTCAGAAATTAATATTTTCAACTATAGTTTATAGCAGGAGCATTTCCACAAATTGACCATTACGGGAGCTCTGCCCTAACCCTAACCCTAACCCCCCCCCCCAAGTTGGGCTGCCACTTTCAATCTGAAGAAATAAGGGGCATCAGTTTTTTTAGGGGAGCTGACAAAACATAGGGCAGCTGAAGTCCCTTAATTGGGCCTAGAGTCATTATGGTTTGTTGTCATGCGAAATTGTTTTCTCGGGTATCATAAACACACCATTTTAAAAACATTTCTTATGTACATATTATGCTAAATAAATAAATTACCCCCACAGTGGCTGGAAAGGTGGATAGATAAATATAAATGAATTATAGTCATTTTTTGTATACATGTATGCAGCTGGTCTGGACTGATGCAAATTAATTGAAGTGCCCTACAAAAGAACATAACTGCAGAGTCCCAAGAGATTTGGATGAATAGCTTTCTGGTCTTTGAAGCCTTGTAACTTTTCATTATGTGAACATGTTATGAGGGACTTGAACTTCTTCACCTGCTTGGACTGGGACTTCTTCAAAGGGACCTATATTGTATTTTTAAAGATAAATCTTATTATAATCTCTTTTTATTCACAGCGAAGCAGAATAAATTCAGTTCTTTTGTTATGTTATATTACAATTTCACAAATTACTTCATTGTAAGTAATTGTAAGAGTTATCAGAAAATAGAAAAATTATCAGAAAATTGAACAATTTAGAAAGTGCAAAACTCTCTCCTCTTCGCCGTGAAGAATTTATATTAAGATCATTCAGGACTTATAAAAGCTGGTGAGGAAAGTGTTTTGGAGATGATGCAGCTCCTTTCACACAGGAGGGGTCTGAGAATATCCAACGCCTCTCCAGGGAAACCACAGTAATTGGAACAACAAAAGATCAAGGCTGAGGGAGGTAGGAGGACAATCGCTTAGAATGGAGGAAATGAAAAGTATTGTATAGGAATGGAAAGGCAGCAGGTAGGAGGTAGTCTGTCGGCGGGGGGGGGGTTAGTGGATTAAGCTGAAGTCTCACATTAGTCTCACATTGGAGCATAGACTCATTTTCATTCATGCTTTGTTTCCGCTTGTAAACAGTAGCACTTGCATATATATTTTTGCATCATGGATACAGAGTAATTTTGCAGTATAACATGATCAGACGTTTCACATTGCTAACAGGACATTCTCAAAACAGCCTTTTTTGGTGCAATTTGATGTAGAATAATACTCTGTCACACATAAGACACTGGGCTTAGTTTGCTTGATTCTGGTATAATATAAAAAGAGCTTTTTTTACATTACATTTATATTTTATGACTGTGGTTCTCCATGTTAATCCAGGTGATACATGCATGTCTGGAGTTCTTGTTGTTGTGCTCTTAAGAGTGCATGTGTGTGGACACCGTTGTGGTGGCCAGTATGTACAGAACCAGTCGAAAGTCTGGACACGCCTGGTTTTTCAACAAGATAATGACCATAAGCAAAGCTTGAGGTTACGCAGTATCTTGTGAACAATCTTGCGAGCTGGTTTGGGATGAGTTGACTCAAAGCAAGAGCAAGGTAGCCAGCTTGTGCCCAGACCTTGTGGAAACTCCTTGGGGACTGTTGGAGAAGCATTCCACATCTGGCTACATCTGGAAGCTGGTTGAAAGAACGCCAAGAGTGTGCAATGCTCAACGAAGCAAAAGGGGGCTATTTAGAAGAGTCTAAAATTTTAAAAAGATTTTAAACACTTCTCTTGGTCGTTTAAGTTTTTTTATATGTATTGCTTCATTGACTCCGGGCCTTATACTACACGGTGAATAACATACCTAAAATAGAGACAAAAGCATTAAAAGCAGGTGTGTCCAGATTTTGGACTGGCACTGTATGCCTGAGTTAGGGAGCCTCGCTCCATGTGCATTTGTGCAAAGAGCGAGCTGTCGTTGGGTGTATGTGCGAGCAACATGCCCGGGACAGAGTCCTGGACAGGCTCTGCTCTGCGGGCTCCTACACACAGGGCTGATTTAAAAACAGGCTGAAAGAAGAGAAGCACACAATGAGAAAAAAAGCCCCCCACTTCAGCCCTCACTGCCAGCCCTCGGGCCCCCCACCCTGACCCTGTGACACAGCCCCTCTCATTATTCACGGGTCGCTAGGCACCCATAAAAAAGGGTGTAACGGCTCACCCTGCTGTGGATCATGGTATCCCCACTGTCATCTCGCTCCTCATTGGCCCCCACCAGCATAATTAATCTCCCTTTTTAAGCAGAGATCAGTCACTAGTGTAAAGGAAGGACAACATTCTTCATGCACTTTCTGTCTGCTCAGAATCGCATCTGTGGAGGTTCGTGTGGGACAGGATTGGCACCACTAAAGATGGTGTTCTTTGTTTTTGTTACCGAAAATTCTAATTCAGATTATCCCTCCCTAAATGGGACAACTCTAATGTTTACATCCACATTTCAAACTGAATTAAAAACAATTTGTGATGTCGTGAATGTGATCCAAAATATAAGCAGTCAAAGGAACAGTCGTTTACTGTGATTGGTAGCTTTTGGGCAGGTGTTAGTTATTTTTCTTGTTGTTTAAAAACCGATCCTTACATTAATCACGTTCACTAATACTTAAATTTGTGTGACCTGTAACTTTTCTTGCATTTTCAATAATGAGCGTTAACAGGCGCATATCAATGAAATGTGTCTTTCATTAAAAGAGTATGTAACATCAGTGGATGGGGCAGGCATATGTTATGGAAGCTAGTGTTAGTATGTAATACATTTGTGTTCTGTGTTCAGTGCAGGCTAAGATACACTCAGTAAATCTTTAAAATCTTCTTAAGTTTGTAATTGCTGCTACATTTTACTTTTTTACACTCCTCCTGAACAAATTGCATTTTTACCCAAAGGGTCCATTCTGCCACACCCTTCTCTTGGCTACTTTCACTGTCGGGGTCTGTTACACCTTGATACCGCTATTTTCTGCATATTTTCGGTGACTCATATGTGGGATTAATAACAGGAGCCGTATGTATAACAAAAAAGGAGGGAAGACTGTAGCATTTATGCTCAGCACACACTCCGAAATGACACGTTTGTCAAAGCATGGATGACATCATTGCTAAGAACTTTGCCATAGTCATGTCAGTTGCTTAAGACACTGGGATCACCTTCCTTCTGGCCTTGGGGCCGTCACATTGTATAGAAGAAGGGTTGCTGGGTAGGACCTCCGCATACAAACAGTGTTCATCTCATGCTGAACCCATTGTCAATTCATACTAAACTCACTCTAACTACCGTAAACACACACACACACACACACACACTAATGTTTGACATAATTTCAGTATTAATACAAACAAAGCTGTTGAAGGTTACATGTTGTGTGACCAGCAGAGGTAGAGAGTACAAATCCAGACCAAGATTTTCTTTCAACCAACCAGTTGAACATAAAGAGTCATGGTCACACAGTACCCAACTGATTGGTTGTAACAAAATTGTGAGCAGGATTTTTTCTTTCAGGACCTGAACTATCCACTTCTGCTGAGCAGTGAATAAAACCCCTAAGTTAGAGTTTCTCAGTCCTGCTCCTCGAGAACCACTTGCCAGTCAAATCCACACTGCTTACAACCTGCCGCCTTCATTAATAGGCAATTAAGAAACACCTGATGCTGATTAGGATCAGGCTGGAGTAAAAACTTACTGGCAGGCAGTACTCAAGGTGCAGGACTGAGTATCACTGCATTCATTTATATAAACGGAGAAGGCTTGGAGTTCAGTTTTCTGCTTGCCATCAATATACTGTCATTTACCACAAAACATAACTATTCACTTAAACAGACTTGTTGATGACTTTTGTGGATTCTGATGCTCAGTATCAAAGAGCACATTACGATGACTTCCGTAATACGCGCAAGAGTACGCAGGCATGGTTATCATCTTCATGATATCATATCAGAATCATAAACAGTCCCAGCATTCAGGTCAGCTTGCATCGCCGCTCAGTCAAAAATACAAGAAATACTGTTTAAATGAAGCTAAGTGAAATCACATGGTGGGTCAGTAGGCCGCCAGGCTCATATCAGCGTGTGGCAGGGAGGTAATGTTAGCTTCTGGTTGAACATGGGTGTTAGGACTTCAGACAACTGAGAAGGGCCAGTAATATATTCATATTTTTCTGTTACATTCCTTATTTAATGCTCTTTAAAATATGTTTCCCTTGCAACTTCCTTTGTTTCCAGTTTTTTTTTTTTTTTTTTGTTGCTCACTTGCCATGTAGGACATATCAAAGTTTGATGAGCTTCCAACGGTGATTAATAACCGGTACATAAGCCCAGGGCCCCATCTAATTTAGCCGAAGGAAAGAGTGGAGAGTGGCCACTGTAATGCCACATTACTCGCGATTTCCAGGAAGAAGATCTGAAGATTTAGTGGAACCCAAATAATTTCTGTCAACTTTCCATCAGGATCTAAATGTGTTTTTAGCTAAAAATATTAAGTAAATCCAATAAACAGCAAATAAAACAGAGGCAGGGCTGTTTTTTGGCAAGAGTCAGCAGGGGATTAAGATGCAGACATGCATTCAGCCCAAGTAATATCGATTCACATTTGATGCACATCTTCAGTCATACAAGAAATTTTCCACAAACAGAGTTGCATATAAATCATGCTGTAAATCAACTGGGGTCCGTTTTGCATCTTTCTTTTTTTGTAATTTTACTTAATTTATATCTATTTACTTGTCTCCATGTCATGCTTGACACTGTTATTTTTTAACCAGAATAAATTTAATAAGCCTCTCCTATTTTTGAATAGTCCGTTGTGGCGCATCTATCCAGAAGTGCTTCTCTTCCTCGAATCAATGTGCACTCGCCATTTCAATCCGTGCATTTTTTCCGGGGGTTAGAAAAGCATTAGTCTTCAGCTCACCACTGCGGCTGCTCAAAGCCAAACGCGTTGGAGCAGAAAGACACTCAACTGGGTGTGGGGCTTAGCTCAGAGGTGAAATAGAGAGAAAACATAGGAGACAAGTTAACCTACAGCTGGACCATTCAACAGGCTTCGACAACAAATCAGGATAAACAAGGCCGGTGGCACAAACACACAAATCTTTCGTGCTGAAGGGAGATTCCCACTGGAACACGTACAGTCCGCAGCACGCTCACAGTCTCTCCCCTTCAGCCTTTGAAGTTTCAGGAAGGACCATACAGGCGTCTTTTTGTGCCCTCATTTGTGATCCCCCCCCTGCTGCTTTTCTTATAAAGCAGCTGTGTCCCCTGGGTCTCAGAGCCCCCCTCACTTTCAGCGGCTGTAACCCCCAGTCGCCAGGGAGAAAAGAAGCTGAAGCACAGGGCTGCAGTGCAGCAGCGTGGCTTCAGTGTCCCCACTCGCATTCCCTTGTAACGAGGGATACGGACACTTGTGTTCGGGCCTCTGAATTAAACGGCGACATCTTCTAGCATGGATTTGAAAAATCAGCTTTGGTCAAATCACACAGCTTTGGGGGAACGGATGCAAGTCTCATAATGCGAGGATTCTGTTACAGGTACCTACAAGGCATGTTAGCGTTGAATCCATTAGATCTAAATCATGAAAAATGGAAAAATGTAAGGTACAGTAACCCAGATGATGAGGCCAGAATTTACTTTAATGAGTTTAAATGTTAAAAATTGATTTGAAGACACACACGTTGTACTCAGATGACAGTCAAGTCCATAAAACGTTTTTTTTTGTTTCTTATTGGAAAAATAATGATTATGTAAAGTCTAAAATGAAAATTGAAATGGGGGGGGGTAGCACCTCAGTAAAGTTACACTAAAAATAAAAGTATCACTGATCTGCTCCAAATGGAGTCTGAATAAATGTAGACGCTAGCCTAAGGTTGGTAGATGTACAAATAAAATGTGCAAATTCAATAAAAACAAAACAGAAAAGTGGCTCAGCATCCCCCTTTTTTACAATGCCCTGCTTGCTATTAAACTTTTGTGGTGTTTGGAATCCATTAGGAGCAATATCCCTCTCTTCGAAACATTCTGTCTGCTTTTTTGTGGGGGGAGGGAGTTGGAACGGGGG
>JABFEA020000029.1:11726192-11740177 GCA_019775915.2 Cyphomyrus plagiostoma
AAAGTCCGGCAAAAATAAGCAAACAAACAAATAAATAGAAAGAAAGAAAGAAAGAAAGAAAGAAAGAAAGAAAGAAAGAAAGAAAGAAAGAAAGAAAAAGAAAGAAAGAAAGAAAGAGGTAGTGGGGGCAGTGGGTAGGGTGAAGTGGAAGATTCAAGGAAAATCCCAGCCAAGACTCAGCGACAATCTCCTTGCACCCCTGAACATTCAGTCAGGAAAACAGGATTGTAGCACACAACTTTTTTTCATCAGGATGGAATTTTTTTCACACAACTTTTTTTCATCAGGACCTTAAGCGGAGAGGGCATAATCACTGCAGCCGTTCGACTTTTACGTCGTTAATCAGCTGCATGTATGTGGTAATGTGGGACTTAGGTGCGATGGGGCAAGCGGGAAGAACAGAGCATTCAGATTATTTCCCAAAGTAAATTACCAATCACAGCTCTCAATGGAAGTCTGCACTGAAAGCAAGGTGCAATATTTTGATTGTAAAGAATACCCAGAATGCTGTATACTATAAACGAACATGGATTACCAACAAGACTAAAACCATGGTTTCTATACAGTACATGCTTATAGTTATTCATTCAGTTGTAGCTACACTGGTCTGATAAAGGATTTATGGAAATTCTCAATAACAGAGTTCTGAAAGTTCTGAAAATCGGTTTTTAAAAGACCAAGTTAATCAACTTCAATGGTGTAATCACAAACCACTGGCAGCGAAATTTGTGATTATGCGTAAATGTTACGTACTATTTTTTCAACAATGCAATTATGCCCTGATCAAAGACACATATTGTATAACTTGTATTATATATAGGTCATAAGTGACCTTTTGGTTTACTGATGCAGAGAATAACCCCAAACCCCAACATTGCTACCCATCAACACTCAAACCACTCCGACACGCTGTGGCATTTCATATCAATGTTTTTTATCCAGTAAGCCATTACACAACTTTAGCATCAGCAACATTCGCTTCCTCAAAACATTTCCTGCAAAAATGTGTCCAGCAATCAGAAAATATTCCCGTGATGTGAGCCACACTGAGTACAAAGCACAAATTTGCTGAGGCAGCATAGTAGTATCACTAAATAAACACCAAGCACTATGATTTCTGAGTTTAAAAGCATTGCTACTATAATAAGCTCTCTAGTACATATGTTCATATTTTGGGGGTGAGAAAAGTGGAAAATATGAGAGAAAAAGGGGGAGAGTTGTGTTGACAAAGGGCCAAATCGTTTATTACCCTTTATTTTCAGGTCTGAAATTTCAGCCTCACTGGGAGAGAAACTTGAACTGGGGTCCAGCTGTCTAAGGCCTGTCAGCCTTTTGCGCTTCTTGCTGCACTACTTTCCCGTTTTCTACTCCACAGCATGAAGATTGATTTGTAAGCACCTAAACAAAACATGCCAGAGGGAAACTTGTTTTTGGTGCGCTAAACACTGGGCATCTGTAACTGGGTCGCCCAGCACCAGTTGTTGTACGCACTAAAACCTAAAATGAATTCCCCTCTTCGTTTCTGAGTTGAACACTCACAAAGGCGACTGCATAAAATTTGTCACCATATCGAGTCAGCTGGGAACGATGGAGGTGCTCCACGGTCCCTATACTGGAGCTGGAAGTTCCGGACTTGTTTGTACAGAGAATCATGGTTTGGTTGAGTCTTGGTCTCGCTACTCCTGGAACGTACTCCATTAATGTACCATCCATGGTACAGAAGTGATCCTCAGAGTACATTTCTGTACCTCAAAAGGTACAATGACCTACAGCTGAGGGTACAACTGGCAGACCCTGGAGGGTACAGCCCCAGTGACAAGAGAAGGTACAAATTTTTACCCTTTTATCTGGGAGTGTACCAGACATCCTCACTTCCTGTACAACTCATTCCAGAGCTGTCTCAGCTTTATTACTGGGTTTTGAAGCCAAAAAGCATGTTTACCAAACTCCTTGAGTACAGTTGTGATAAAAATGACCCATGTATATACATTTTCTGAGAGTTTGTGTACCAATACCCTGCCACCCCCCTCTCTTGCTGGGCCCCGAACACAAGCAATCATTTTGTATTTTCAGTCCTGTGGTGTGAAATGTTGGGGTTAATGGAAACTCAGAAGTAAGACGCCGCACTGTACAGATAAGTGGGTGGCAAGGATACATTGAAATGAAAATTTATTTGAAGAAAAAGCACTGAGAAAAAATACAGATCTTCCAAGCCTACGCCAATCACTCCCCAATTCGCCCGAGCTTTTCTCTGCCTTGTCATTGTATTTTCCATCCCTTATTCCTTGTTAATGGGCCCCGTGGTGAGACAACATGAAGTGGCAAATTTACACTCAAAGCTCGGATTTGAAAGGAGACTGAAGTCTCTGTTCGTAGATGAAATTCGTGCCCTCCAAAAGAACCACGCGAGCCAGAAAGAACCAGCGCAATCTGAATAGAACTCCCCAATTCACTACAGACCCTGTTTTACGGAACACCGAGAACAGGGCTTCAGATTGTTAAAAATAATCTACTAAAAGAAGAAGCTTTGCAAAGGGCAAAAAAATCTCATCGAATAAAACCAGAAGATAGATGAAGAGAAATGGAGAGTGCTTGATGCCATTATTGGTAATATTTGCTAAATGTCTTAGTTTCCAGTAAAGCTAAAATTGAACAGAAGTGAGAGGCAGCACATGCACTGAGTTAAATCATATTTTTTCACAGTGTGTCATGTACTTTCTGAACATATGAATATCACGCACACGCCTGTTTCCTACACTTCAGCGGAAAAACAGAGGTAGTACATAACCAGTGTCTCAAGACTTCTGCCACCAAATGCAAGTCTCCTGTGACAGACCCCCGCACAGAGAAGCAGGAAAGCGGGTGGGGGGTTTACACTGCTAATATCTGTACAGTGACTCATTGTGACTCACCCTATGCATTGTGCAGAAGTGAAAAGTCTGAGATAAGAGCAGCACAGTCTGCGTGTTTACCTATACACAATGTGTCCAGGAATATTTCCCTGGCTTCCAGAAATGCTTGTTTAAGAGAGCAGACTTTCTGGACAGAGAATGCCCACCTACACCAAATGAGACCTCAACACATCCTGTGTGATTCTAATGTGACTTTACTGCTACTTTCCACATCCAGAGCAGCTTCAGCCACATGCCAGCTGAGTGTTCTAAAAACAGTCATTTAATCTGTCAATTAAAAATAATGGCGGTATAACATTGTTCCACAACTGACTCAGTATAAAATGTATGTAAGTAATCTTGTTAGTACACAATAAGTTAAATTGGAATAAATTTGTTAATATCCATCCATCCATCCATCCATTTTGTGCACCTTCTTGTCCTATATAGGTTGATGGGATCCAAAACCTTTCCCAGAAGCTACTGGCACAAGGATGGGAATATCCCAGTATGAGGCACCGGTCAATCACAGGATGTGTTAACAAGTGTGATTATAAAAGATGCATGAAAACAATGTGCGATTTCTAACTAATGTGGAAAGGGAACAAACAGGCTGACTAGAAATCCGAAACTACGACCCACCTCAAAAAATCAGCAGAGGTCCTGCCTAGGCCCCTAACACCCCCACACTGCTAAGCACACTGCAAATCACTGCACCCCACACTGCTACCCGCACTGAAAATCACTGGCAGAAACAAGTCCCTCTCATCAGATTCCCTATAAGTCAAAGGGAACTATAACTGGTTCTAATACACGGAGAGTGAAATGATAAAAGGTTCAAATTTATAGCTAATTAGACTTCCTCAGGTTCAAATATCTATTACAGCTTTTTCCATTTAGCCACTGAGTAAGAAATTTGATGATCTCTCTGGTAAAGCCATCATCCAGTTATACAGAAAATTCCTCTCAACAGGTGGCTTTGAACCATCATATTCTTACAACAAGGGATTCCCTTTCATCCTTCTCTCCCCATCTCCCTTTCACTCCTTGCCTGTCTCTCTTTCCCTCCCCAGGGATCACTCGTCTGGGCCCCCCAATCTCCAACCCCCACACATCCCCAGTGCCATCATAAAACAGTGCAGAAAGCACAGTGCGCGAAGCAGCTGCTGGGACAATGAGAGGTGGGGCCAAGAGGCAGAAACACCAAAACAAGTGGCTGGTCGTTATAAGAAGCAGACATTGTAACGGAGTGAGGAAGTGCCCTTCCTGACTGAGGGAGCCGTCACATGGACGCAGTGTGTTGGTGTCCCGTTGCATTGTGAGGTTGAATTCAGGAGCCCGCTTCAATGCTGAATAGCCACTCCTTGTGTCACGCTGCATGAAATAAGGACCCAGAGAAATGAGGACAATGAGCTGCTCCTTGCCTGGTTTATAATGGTCCCACATGTTACGCGGATGGTTAGGTTGCTATTTCAGGACGCTGTTTCCTTAAAGATACAGCTCTCGAAAGGCTCGAGTTCTCGAAAGGCTATTGACAATATCTAGGGTACGTAAGCACAGACAGTACGGCAAGAAAAACTAGTGTTGCTTTACGGAAAAATACAGAACTTAGTGTGTATTCAACTCAAGGTGCTCACTGATGTAATTTAAAACACATAATTTAGATTTCTGCCAATATATATATATATATATATGAATACACAACATAAATCTTCACCATGAAAAAGCCCCAATTAGATCAAATACTCAAACAAATATAAACCAGTCCTTATCGTGAATAATTCTCAGCTGTACATGTGAAACAGATTCTGTGCCGATCTCCATCACTGCAATCCAAATAATGCTGACGTGTTATCACCAAATATTAGGGTTGCAGCACTTAAAGGTAAAGAGAATGGCTTTCCTTGAAAGGTCTTTGATGGATTCCAATAACTTCTGAAAGATAGGGTTACAGGAATATGTTTTTTTTTGGTGTGGGGGGGCTCTATGCTATTCGGGTACAATCAGGGGTGGGATGGGGATGTGGGGATAGGACAACAGTGGGGGCGAGGGTGGGGGGGGCAGCAGATGTTTTAGCTTTGGATTTTGGCTGGAAAGGGCAATTATGACTGACCTTAATGATGCTGGCAGACGCCCATAAACTTGGTTCAGTGAAAGAGTTTCTCATTAGTTGACTAGTCTAAAAACACCCCCCCCCCCCCACGTCTACGAGCCAGAAACTGTTGCAGTAAGCAGGGAACCAGGTGGCTACGAGTTCAAATCCTGGGTTTTATATACTAGTTGCCTGTGAAGAGCCTATTAGCAGAATGTATGGAACTGGTCCTAGTCCACTGCTGCATTTTTAAAAAACGGTCCTTCATGTGGGGCCGGTGGGCAGTAAAATGCACCGACGCGGTCCAAGCGCACCGCGGTAATGATGCCTCTTTTCCATTTTGTGGCTCTGGACTCGGGGCTGGCAGGCTGGGTTTCAGGCTAGGGGAGAGGATTGGACTTCAGCACATTAAAAACATTGTTAAGAGCCCAATATAAAAACAAAGACCTGTAATTTATGTGTGCAATTATCCCACCTTTTTACATATTAACTTCACTGTGGCCATAAATCCCTGTAACAGCCAGAGTACTGGGAGAAAGGCTAATGGTCTCCGGTGGACTTCCTGATAGGTCCAGGGCTGACGGAGGACAAGTTGTGTGCAGGTTAACTGTGTCCGAGCCAGCCCTGCCCCAGTGGTCCATTCTCACGCACTTGGCAATGCCCGGTCTTGTCTTCTAGGCTAAGCCGCTGGCATGGGCAGTTCTTGGCACCACGGTCGCTATTGAGTTTTCATAAATCTAGGTCATCCCAGGCTTCCGTCAGACGGGCACAGTGGAAACAGCATAAATGGTAGAGTGAACAAAGTGCCGCTCGGCTAAAATGGAAGCAGAAGACCTCGCTGACATCCGTTCAGGATGGGTCTCCTGGAACAAGGAAACCAGCGCCATTTTGATAACCATTTATCGTTACAAACAGTATAGCGACAAATATATAAAGGCCACCTAGGCAGAAATGAATCACATTTTATGAACGTCAAAAGAATTTTTTTTAAAAAAAAGATGAAGACCTTGTCTGAGAGCAACCAAAATAGCTGAAATAGGACCTTCCAGGCCTGATTGCAGGTGTGACGAAGTGGCTCTCGGCAGCACGAAAATAAAGAAACGCAAAGCGACAAAAACCACACTGGAGACCTGTGGTTAAAAAAAGAAACAAACAAGATGAAAGACCAAAGGTCCTGTTTAATTTCTGCATATTCTTTCCATAATTAATATATTCAGAACCATTATTTTCTATTAAAATACACAAAGGACACATCATTGTGTATATTCTCTCCAAACAATTCGGATTCATCAGTCAGTTTCCATAATTTTGTCATATATATACAATGTCAATTAGTTTTCCAAACCACTCTCAATAATCCTAAAATATTCCTAGGATATACAGTATATTATTACCCCACAATGCTGGTCCCAAGCCCAGATGAGATAAGAGATGGGTTTTGCATAGGGCCAGCCACCCTGCCTTGTAAACACCCATAGTTACTGTGACACCAGCAAGAGTTCCTGACACCTCAAGCCTGGCAAGAGAGAGGTCACGAGGTCCTGTGGAGCCTTGAGGACAACCACCCTCTTGTCATCCAAAACAATCAACCTTCCCAGCAGTGATCGGTTAACAGAAATCTTCACATATTTGCGACACAAACTTCCATAAGGCAAAAGATGAAAATACATACAGAAAACTAAACTTCTGAGCGTAGTATTACTGTAGACATGAAGACTATAAACACAGATATCCACCATAAACAAAGTGTTTGAGCCCGATCATAAATTGACTAAGATTTGAAAGCTAACAGAACAGAAACTCTTTAACAGCTGTGCACAGATGGGGCTGCTTTAGTGGAGAATCAGACCCAGGCTGTGTGTGTGAACAAGTGGTTGCTACTTAATCTACAGGAAGCAACGAGGAGCAGCAGGAAGTGAGTCAGAGAGACAGATTCTTCCCGGACGAATGCCCAGGACAACAGCTGAGAGACCACTGAACACAGCATGCACAATGAGCACTGCTACGTCCATCGCCCTTTGAACCCCATTCAAAAGATGTTGGAAGCTGGCATCGAGGCTGGTTACCTGGAGAAGATGGATCTAGATCTGCAACGGAGACAAAATAAAGTCAAACTTTGTAGCCCCCAGGCTGCAGTCATTTGGCAGAGGACTAGCCACATTCTTTGCCGGCTTCCATTGCCCCCAAACATGGAAATTCCCCCCATCTGGCCCCCGACTCTACCCCATGTATGCATGATCATCAGGCCTTATGTCAGCCAGATGTTGAAAGAATAGGAAAGATTAAAAAAAAAATGAAGAATGGCACCAAATGTCTCTCATATCCATTTCAATATGGTGTAAAATACGCAATCATATTCAGAGGTTATTGAGATTCGTTCCCGGAATCTGAATGAAGGAACTTGACTAATTGAACTATAGTAAGAACCTGCATCCAAGATTCATGCAGGTGAGCTTCTCTGCCTAAAGAAGCTCCACCTGATTGCTCCCTTGTCCCTGCTCTAAGATGGCATCTGTATAATAAACCTGACCTCAGCCTGTGATCAAACTGTCCCATTCAAAGAAAGGGCACCTACGGTCTCCTAACACCTCAATGGGATCGTGGCTATTCTACAGCCCACACAATGGGCGGAATGGACAAGGCAGCGTCTGACATTTTCTAGGAAACAGAATAGTGTGGTATCACTACTGAAAGGAGAAACTCACGAGAAAAGGCAGGGAGAGCGAAAGGCAGAGAAAAAGGAGGCAATGTTGCAGCAGGGGAGATATGAATCTGATCACACAAATGGAGCCGTGAATCGGATACACCTCATTGTCAAGCCCGATCCCCTCATCCCTGGACAGATGGGGAGAGAGGCAGCATAGAATGGCAAGAGCACAACTCAGGTGTCTGTTGGACAGGGGGAGGGGAAATATACCTCCGCTGTTTCATTAGAGCATGTGGCTTTCGAGGTCTGTCACCTACATCAGCCTCGCTTGGGCACAAACACACAGCTGCATGAACAAGCTGCTCACGGATTTTATGGTGTGTTTTTCCTTTTTCCCACTAGATATACCCAGAACCCTGTCCTGCAGAGATAATTATTGACTAAAAGGATTAAGATCAACATTAAATGGCATCGGCCATACCGGATATAGGGATCAGCTCCGCCAGATATCACCCTGATTAGTTAGGTTAAGACCACATATGAAAAGGAAACAGGGCAGCAGAGTTCAAACAGCCTGATCTTATCCAGATTTTCACACTGCAGAGCTTCAGTCCAGGGCTTTCTGAGCCATTAACCCACCTCATAAAGACACGCAGGAAGCTCGCCAGTCACCATTGAGCTATGCTAAAGGTAGTCTAGGAACTTCACTCCACCACATAATTCTGCCCCCATATTGTCACACTTAGGATAACGACCAGTTGGGGGACAGCTGATCCCCAAAGCAATGCCATTTGTAGACAGGCATTTTTCATCTCGTACATGCCAACACTCAGCTCCTCCGTATTGCAGTTCTGGGAACACAATAGCACTGTGAGTACAGGTGCCCAACTCTTTCTCTAGGCCTAACAAAGAAAAGGGCAGGCTGTCTATGAGTGAAGTAACACTGCACAGCACAATGCAGTTTCACTGTGGTATTCATCTCCACCACAAGGCACACCTACGAATCCAGCACAATGGGCGCAGACAGGGTCCTGCATGGGCACACTGACCCACAGAGTGACAGACAGAGCTTCCCATTGCCTCTTGGGGAAATCTAAGCATGGGGGACTGTAAAGGCAGAGTTTGATGGATGTTTTCACTACATCAGATGCAACTTGAGTTGGTTTTATTAACAGCAGAAAAAATGTCCTCTCCTGGGTTGTGGCTCTAAAGCTGAGTATAACACTTATGAGCATAACTTATGGCAGACTGAAGGCTTTGAATTTGAGCCGAAGGCAGGACTATTGTGGGGAAATGAAGTTGATTATCTTATTTATGTAACTCATTGACGGTGATAGAGTTAGATGGTCATATGATGGCATGATTACCTGAACATGGGGTAATATTAAAGAAAATGTAAAATTTAAATTTAAAAGCTGCAGTTATGGCAAACCATCAGGCTGGAAAGCTGCATTTTGTATTCAGATGGTACTACTAACCATAACATAAGGAGCGTCCAGAGAGAGAGATGATTTGCTGTGGACTTTCCTGTATCCCTCCCAGAAGAGTGAAGTAGGACGCGATATAGATAGGGCCACAAACTACGTAACGAGAGCAAAACAGATCATGTAGATAAAGGTGGTTAAAAAAAAGGAAAATAGAATATAAAACGAGAATGAAAAAGTGAGTGATGGTGGCCTACTTCCAAACTGTACACCAAACTGACCAGCCCGCGCACAATGCAAATGCCCGCCCTTCGTCTTTGCCTGGTCTTCTGAAGAGAAAAGAAAAAAAAGCCAGCGCCACATTGAGTGGGCGAAATAAATAAATAAATAAATAAACAAACAGCGGCGAGCGAAAGAAAAGTCTCCTGAAAGGAAGTAGAGCTCAAGCCAAGATAACAGCTGCCGCAGATCTCTCTCCTCCTCTCCTCCTCTCCTCCTCTCCTCTGTGCACGTTTGTTTGTTTCTGGGTCAAGAAGTGCCCGAAAGACACAAACACACACATGCACATGGGAAACAAGTTAATAAGTAAATAGGCTGTGCTCCATATCTGATTTGGCATCGTTGCAGCATCTGATACAATAATATGGGGGGGGGCAAATCAGTGTTATCTTTTCATTCAAGGCAGACAAGAAAAGACTAAAGAAACAGCACAAAGAGAAAAAGAAAGGCCCCCCTTTCTGGCCTTTTCTCCCTTGCATACATCTCCCTGCTTTCCTTGGCTTCTCTCTCCTGGCAACCAAAGCCTCTCACAGAGAATTCCAACATTCAGCCAAAGGCAAAGATGTGTGTGTGTGGGGGGGAGTGGATGCCCCCTCTGTCAGAGAGCCTGTTACCCTTGGTGACCTAAGGACGATGGTTCCCTTCCATGCTGAATGAGCGAAATCCTAGATACGAGTAACACGACTTGCTACGTGCCAGTGTGCGGAGATGACTGTTTACCTGGAAAGACCTGAAAGTTTGTTAAACCCCTGGGTAATTGCCACGTGCTTCACAGGAAGCCAGATGTGGCTGCTATGGAATTGGGAGTAGAATTTATTTTGCGCAAACAATGTCAAGAATATCCCAATGGGCATCGTAACTTCACAAAGCAAATGTTTTAAAGTGGACGAATATAAGATATCAGTTGGTCCCTTTAGGCTTAAATCTAGTGCTAATGCTAAAGCTAATGCAGCAAATTAGTAGTCAGAGTGCAGCCAGGCCGGGTACGGTACTGTTTATGCCAGGACTCTGACTGCCCCTGACCGAGCATGACAACTATCACAAATAAAACTTTATTTAAAAAATAAAACAAGACATGCATTACACTATTGCTTGAGAATAGATGCTGTCCACTTGACTCAACTGCAAGGTATAAAAACCTTCCAGGATTTGAACATAAACAGCCAGTCACATGTGGCTTAGTGATCGGGGGAAGAGCTGGATCATGCTGCTTTTAGCACCAAATGGAAATGCTTCCCTTAATGTATAAACAGACGCTTGGTCATGGTGTTCAGCACGAAATAAAAATATATGTTCTTTATTTCTTTCGGTGTAACTTTTTAGATATGGCTGCAAGTCCAAGACCACAGCAAATATTCTGGAGCCTATGCGGCTCACTTGTCTGAAAGTGTCGTGCAGCGGTGTGCATTTTACGATCTGGGGGTGGGCAGTGTGTGCAAAGCGCCTCCTGAGCACATGTAGTCAAACACAGACGTGTTCTGCCCAAACCACAAAGTGCACTGAAATGACACAACACTGACGGAACAATGATACATTAGACCAGACATGGTTTCAGATCCTAAAATGCATTGGTGTTTTTTTAATGAACATTAAAAAAGAAAAATTCCAGAGGACTGTACTTTCTCATGCTCTTTTCCAGTACCTCAACAGGCACTGCTTGTTGGCTGTGCACTTAACTGGAGGGTATTCTGAACTCACTAATATCTGAAAGTGATTTTATATCTTCCTGCCACTTCACCCCCATCTTGAATTGCTGCCTGTGAAACAAGTCATTGATCAAGCACATAGCTGTCCAGCCAAAAACACTGCAAGTGACGGTTATTATGGATTACGCTACACACAAATACCTCCACCAGCATTCCTGCATCATCAGTTTCAAGTTTGTCGTTTTTCCTGCATGGGAAGCAGACGTGAGGAGAATGCTGGGTTGAAATGTGGACCAAGAAGATATTGCCTCCAGGCCTCTGGGAACTCTTCTCCTGCCCCCTGGTGGCACAGTGAGCAGACCAACCTCACAAAGACATAGGAATAACATAGCAAGGTAACTAAATAATCCAAAAAAGAGCTTACAGAAGCCATGAGAGGTCATGTATCGGATCATGCGATTTCAATTCCTTAATAAAAGCTAAACTTCTTTCACCAAAATTGGGCCCTCAGCTAGCACATAAACATACAAACTGTTTTTAATTCAACATGGTTTCAGATGTGGGCTAAATATAAAGTGACCAGAGAGGACACTTCAGGTTTTACAAACTACTATAAAACTGAAAGGGTCCTGTGCTTGGCTGAATAGTTAAGCTCTTTCTGTGATTTGACTTGCTTATGATCTTGATTGAAAGATTTGCTCAGCTGTTTCGCATTAGCATCACTGACCCATGCATGATTATAATAACCAATAAGAAAAGAGAGTGACCAATCAGCATGCAGAAAGACATCAGTGCTCATAAATGAATGAGCTATAGCAATCTCTTCTTTGATGGATGTCAATGTCCCTCAAAAGCTACAGAAGTATGTCCTGATGTTTCATCAGGCTATAGAAGGGATTGTAGGAACATGCCTGCGGTTTAAGGCCAATCACAGGAGGCATATTAATACAGCCTCATGCGCTATGGGGAAATTCAGGCACACCGTAGTATAACCACATATATTCAGATGGTGGCAGGAAACCCGGGCACCCAACAAAAACGTGTGCAAGAACCTGAGAGAGAACCTGAAATCTCAATGCAGTGATGGGATTTGCATACCCAACCAAGACGGTATCAGTTTACAGTGTTACCTACTAAAACAGCTCACAGCCCTGCATCAGGGTCAGTCTTCATTATTAAAGCCTTCAGCTCCACCACGCCAGAAGGAAACCTTGCCGCTCACTGACATCCTGCTGGGTTCGGGTTAACAGAGACGTGGGGGCTGCCAGCCCTGACCCTGTCACTGAGGTGCGACCCATCGCCTGTCAGAAGCCGGACGCCGGTATGGCAGCCCTGTGAGTCCGGGGGGCATTTAGGGACAGTCAGTTGTAAAGTTATGTAAGCAGGTGAGTCATATGGGGCGAGGCCAGTGACTGCTGCCTGCCCCGAGGTTTCTTTGAACGTAGCAGCACTGTAAAGGCTTTTCTCCCCTCTTCGTGTGCCTTTATTAGGCCCAGCTGCCGTCAGGATATAATACAGGCATTGACCAAGTAGCGGTCTCCTACCCGAGAAGCAGCCAGATTTGTATACAGTTTCTGGAGTGAGGCTTGTTTAAAAGGTTTAAAGGCACCAATTAAGAAGAAGTGTGAGAGGGGAAATTCGTACATGTGGGGTTTTAAAACATTTAAACAGGAAGCGGTGCTCTGTACGTTGACAGGGGAAAAGGGGGCTTTTTGCATTGCTAAGGATATTGTTGACACAGACGGTGGAAAACTAATAGCAATTCAAATTTATTAACCTATTAGTTCCTCAAGAGTCTTTGCCAAGAGTCTGTGCCTATCAAAGAGCACGACATACTTCCATTCCTGATAAGTCTGAGATGGAAATCTCTAGCTGTACAATTACCAACAGTCAGCAGGAATGAGGAAATCTCGACGTTTGATGTTGCTAAATGTGAAGTGTGTGGATAAACTGATGACATTGCAGTAATTGTGTATTAAAAATATAAGTGATTCACCATGGGCACTGCGTCGACTCAGAACTGAGCAAATAGGTGCAGCAGACACAGAAAAGAGATTGCAGCAGTCACATTGTCACCTGTAAAAGCACCATGCGTAATCAAATAATAGCTCCTCTGTGACCAAATAGCTGAACTTTGTATTTACAAACGTAAGACTGAGTCACGCTGCACATGGCTTACGCCCACAAAGAACACTGACCTGTTTACCCTTACCCCCTTTGTTCAGTTTGCCACTACCTCTCTGTACTTAAGAACAGAACACCAAAGACATTACCAATGCTTTGAGTCAGAGTTATTGCTTCAAGTTGTTTCCAGAATAAAACAGCATGTTATTCACTCCATAGGAATGACAAGGCTCCAGAAATGACCATGTGGAGTTAGGCATATGACTACAAGAAGGGGAGAGTCTTGCCAGTACTGCCTCAGCCAATCACAAGAGCCACTTTATTTGTTGCGTTGGCAACTTCGGGCAACATCCTCTTGAAATGTGGGAAGTAATTCTTTATTGAGTTTAATAGGTAGCTAGAGTCACCATGTTCACTGTCTTCTTAACCCGTCTCCTGTTGAATCGTCAGCCTCCTATCAAATCTTATTCCTCAGGCTATTCAAGTGCTTAACAGTCTGGCTTCTCTTAGCCGAAGACTGGGTCTGTTTAAAAGACTAATACCATGGGACTCACACTGAATCTAAATCTGTTTATTCATTGCTTGTTCTATTTCTATGCCAAAGTTCCATACCAAATTTGCAAAATCCCTTCCCATCACTGCTAATCCGCTAACTGCTAACACTGGGCAACAAATTTTGACAAAAGTCATGTAACTGAAATGAAATTAGCCAATTCTTATCAATTTCTATGTGCTAAACACGAATATGACAGTTAAAATGCAAAATTGGCTCTAGTTTTTTTGTTATTTGCAATATATTGTTTATGTCTATTACTGAATGCCAATAGTAATAGGTCTACGGCTAATACCCGTAAAAATCAAGTTATAGACTACGTCTTTGAT
>JABFEA020000029.1:11740277-11767415 GCA_019775915.2 Cyphomyrus plagiostoma
TTTGGTGCAATATTACGTCATTCTAGGCTTAAGATGTTGTTACAGTCCTACTAGATAAATTTACACGGTGAAACGTAGAAAATGCGCTATATGAATTATCTTCAAAACGAGAGTCAATAAAAATATTTCATGGTCATTTTCATGTTCAGCACATCAAAATACTATAGAATATGACACTTTTAAGTCAGTTACAAATTCAGTGTTGCCCAGTGTAATTAGCAAAGCTAACTTTTTCCATTAGCAGATGTTTCTGGTAACTTTGAAAATCATTAATGGACCAATTACCATCTGTTAAATTTAGTTCCGCTGTCATTCTGCATTTCACAAGTAAAAAGAATAAAGTTTAACAAGTTTGTAAAAATGTTTGTAAACCCTAAAATCATTCATATTTGTTACTGTCTGTTATGGACGTATCTGCAACAGCATATCTGGCAACTCTTCAGGTTCTGAGTGACACAGTTATATACCAATAAAGAGGTGAGACCCTCCTTCTAAGTTCCGGGTAAATGGTGCCATGTTTGTAGTCCCTAAGTCGTTCCACTGAGGGCAAAATGTCAGCATAGGCCAGCTACAAAAGAGGGCTTCTCCAACAAGAAAGCTTATATATTGCAAACAAAATACCATATAAAGAAAATTTCAGTGCAGATTTATTCACCATTTATTTAGATTTATTTACCATTATTTTACAGAATCCAATGAAGCCCACTTGGGTAAATCCTAAATATCCCCTGGTTTGCACTCTAGTGTTAAACAGGCTTTTTAGCTCTCTAAGTTTGTTTTTAAGCCAAAGCCAATTCATATAATAAAAGTTAGTGGTTAGTGGTTATCGTTAGCTTCCGCTAAAAGTTTTAGTGGTTTATCAGTTTAGCATTATCAAATTAAAAGTAGTTAGTAGATCAAAGGTTGTTGAAGGTAACTTTTCGCTAGCTATGCCCACCATTAGCTGTGCCCACCATTGCTTCCCACCAGTCAGATGGTTTATCTGTGTTTGTTTGTCTGTGTCTTAATATCCATGTTATATTTATACGCCTCAGTTTTTATATTCTGTTTATTAGTTCTCCAGAGGTAAATACTTTCTGAAATATAGTCTAGGGGGTCTCATTATTAACTGGATAATAGTTGTGAAAGTTTAAATGTAGACATTCAGGACCACATGACACTCAGCTGATACTGATTTGCCTGTTCACCTAACTTTCCATCCCCAGTATACATGGAGTTGCACATGACTGAACAAAACACAGGGCTGGGATTTGATTTGCTGCCAAGGCGGACGATTCTTGTCTGATGAAGATTTAACGTCATTCAGAGTTTCAGTCTGACTCAGTGACAAAAGATCGTAAGATTGGTAATTTCTGTACTTAGCTGCCTTGCAGATAATTTCATCCCTCAACTTTATGTAGCTGACAATTACAAGCTTATGTTTTTAGCAGTTTATACAGCTGGATATGTGCTGAATTAGTCAGGTATCTTACCCAACCCGATATTTACCCCTAATCAACAAACTTTTTGACTCTGCACTGTTATCATTCATGACGTGACTTTGGAAATTTGAAAGTTTTTCATAAGCGTCATATGTGGTCATCTGATTATATCCACAATTCGTTGTGGGTATAATAATTATATATGTATCAGGTTTTATTGTGTCCAGATAGGAATTAAAGGAAAACCTTTAACAGAAAACCTAGGTAGACCTAGGTAGTCCTGAACAAATGAAGGGGAATCAAGCAAATGTGGCCAGATCAACTATCAAACCAGTTAAGCGTGCAAAGACCTACCAATTTTAATTTTGGCTAAAAGAAAGTTTATGCAATCAGTCTATCTATCTATCTATCTATCTCTCTATCTATCTATCTATCTATCTATCTATCTATCTATCTATCTATCTATCTGTCTCTCTGTCTGTCTGGTTGTCTGTCTGTGAGTAGGTGTGTTCAATTAAGTCTGTGCATCGCATCAACATAGATCGATAATTCAGGTCCACTAAGTAAAAATTCAAGTCAAGATTTAGTTTCAACCAACCAGTTAAAAGCTCTGTGACTGTGACTCTTTAGTCTCAACTGGTTGGTTGAAACAAAATCTTCATGGACTGGAATTATATAGCTCTGCACATCAATAAGGGTTGTGTGCATGTTCCAGAAGGAATGATATTTGATTAAGCCATTTCCAATAACACCAGATCTCAGGGTGCCCCCTACCAGTCCAAGCTTCAGATGTTCTACAAAATGATCACTGTGACTATTAGAGTATTAGGATAGACAGTCAGACTATCCGAAGCTGCCTTAATTTCCAGCAATGTGCCCTGATTTTGCTGTGGAGAAGAGTAGTTGACAGGAGCCTGCTGTCCAACCGAGTGGCTCCCTCACTGGGCACAGCTGCAGGGCTGCCTCTGGCCTCTCAGGACTGACTATAGGCCATCGCAACTCTTTAGTCGCAGTCAAATTTTTTACTCCTAAAAAAGGCATACATGACCACCGGCATTTTTTGGAAATAAAACCCGTAAAACACATCTTTCTCAATAAGACATGTGCTTTCACCAGGAGAGTATGTCATAAAGGCAGTGCCCAAGAATCAAAGCCTGGATAATGGTCACCATATGGCTAACGTGTTTGCATCAACAGTGTGTTACTTGTTAGCGCTCTATTTCAGACAAAACATTACACTTTCATTAAAGATTAAGTCAAGAACAGGCTAAAAACGCACTTGAACATATCTCCATGTAAGCTGACCTTTCTGAGCACGCAGAAGAGGAGCAAGTCCTAGGTGCACATAGGGTCAACAAAGAAGTAGCAAAAATCAATTTAATGGTTAATTCGCATGCACATTGTCTCTGTGTGAAATTTATTTTTTAAATATTAAACCATCTTAAGATAAAATAAGTGTTTAAAAACTAAAATAATAACATTTAAAATAATTTATGCAGTTCAGATATTTAACCGGAACAATTATTATTTTAATATAATAATAGTTTTACTACAACATGCCTAAACGTGGTCCCTGTTCCTCACCTAATGCCTTTCAAGATTCTCTACCTTCTGGTGCCTTAGACTGGTAAGTAGAAACACTGCAAGCTTATAGATAAGTACCATATTGTGTGCAGTAATGATGGGGCAGGTCAATATGTGCTGACTGAGTCAATCACAGAGGCAGGAAGGCAAACAAAAGCCGCTGAAGTAAAAGGCTAGCTCTGAAAGAGTGTTCTCTGAGTTACATCACAATACCTATGAGTATCATTCCTGCTTGTGAGGTAACTGAGCATTAGCCAATAGAGATGCAGAGTAAAAAGCTTTACAATGGATGGCAAACATGACAACGGGAAGGACTAAATCTATGAGGATTATCTGTGTGAGCCCTTTCTTTGCACATGGTTGGCACAGAAGTTAACAGCAGGCGCTAACAGGTTGTACAACTTTCTGCATGTCATTACCCGGAAGACACCTGGGCTGACCCAATTTCTGAAGGCAAAGCCACCTTTTCAGACTTTGCTCATAACTGCTTATCATTAATAAGATAATGAAATCAGTCACAAGTGCCGCAAGCATGACTGGACTTTTGCCAAGCAGCACCAAGTCCTACTTTCTACAGTTCAGGAGAGGGAAAAAAAACCCTTCATACATCTCTCCTTAAAGAAGGCCTGGTTCTCACAGAGTTCCAGCCCAATCACCTGTGAGTAATCACTCATCCAGTCTCCACCCACAACTTCTCAGACTATTTTTAAACCTTAGCCTTAGCGTGCAAAGCTTCAGCAGAACCTATTTTCTTAATGACAAGGGGGGCGGGGGCTGTTTTTAAAAGCAGACATGATGTAAAATAACTTTACTGCTAAAATCTGAGCCGTGGAAGGAAAAAGAAATTCCCTAAGGAGGTGTTACTGAAACAGAGCCACTACACAAACCCAAATGAGCCCTACTCCAAGATCAACACTCGAGTTTGCACATGAGATTCTCAAAGTCATACATAGGGCTTTGTCATCTGACCTTTTTATAGAAACCAAAACAAGCTGCGCTTCAGCGTTCCCTTACTCCCATTCTTTAATGGTTACAGTGTGAGATGTAACCACTTCCCACATGTGCTGTTTAGCCCTGGGTCCGGCAGAGCGGGCCGCACTGGAACTCTGCAGATCCCAAATCGAAAGACCTTGCGCCAGGTCCAAATATTGTCGAAAAACAAACAGGGAGACTGAGCTGGAATGCTGTCAAACCAGAATATTTCCCTCCAGAAGTGAAGACATGAAATGATAAAAACAACCGCACAGCTTTGCAATCACATTTACATTTTTTAAGACTATCCATGACATATAGAGGTAACCTATTACACTGAGGGCTGGTTAATTTCTTTATGATACAATATTATGGGATTATGTAACCTTTTATCACCCTTGCAAATCATTAATTGCTAAGTGTGTATTTTAACATCATAACATTCAGGATGCTTACCTAAATAAGAGTGTCACAAAATCTTAATACTGCCTGAGAATTTAAGAATTTCCTATAAAAAAATATTTCCAAGCTGTAAATGTCAAATCATATGAAAACTGTTATTTAGTCACATTCAAAATGTAAAGTCAGCCCTTTCTCTCATTTTCTTCCTTCAGGAAATTATGGTCACTCTCTTTGGGGACCAAAAAGGGAAACGGACTCCATCCGTGACACGGACGTTTCTCACAATGGCTCCCTTAACAGTTGAGAAATCAAAGGATTTCTGGCATTTCGTTAACTCACATGGAGCCCTATATTTAACTACACCTGCGCAAATGAGGTTTCACTATTGACTCACATCATCCCACCATTCCAACAACAGCTCCATTGTGCTGCCTTTGTGTCCCAAATGCACACCTCTGAGTGGTCATGCAGTAGCTGAAATTAGCAGCACTGTGAAGAATGTACAGATAGAATGGCTACAATAGCCATGAATCCTTACAGTGACTCAAGACAGCAGCCCAAAACCATACAGGTACGCTTGTCATGAAAGCTTGTCTGTCCCAAAAACAATAGCCTGAAAGTCCTGTAAGCACTTCCAAAAATAAGATAGAATCACACATGCATAGTGCAGCTGAGATTCACAGGAATAATACTGCAAGTCACACACTGATATGAGCTCATTCAAAGTTTGGCCATTCCATATGAAAACAATCGTCTCCATGCAGCCATGACATAGAGGGGAAAAGCCTTTATTTTAAAGCCTCGTAAATTCTAACTTATTCAATAGAAGGCTTTCTGACCCCCTAAAAAATCCAGATTCTTTTTTAATGTATATCTTCTATAGGCACTCTCATTGCAGCAAAAAACCCATGATTTAAAATTAAAACGTATCTTTCCAGCAAATTCACTTAGCTAACAGATGGTTGCTGAAAGCAGATACGAAGTACGATTGAGCTTGAGATGCCACTGCGTGTGTCTGCTGCCGTCTGCTTTTTCTTCGGAAACACCCTGTGAGGTGAGCAGGGGTGAGATGATCATCCTGAGTTAAGGTTTAAAGCAGGAAAGTGATAAACAGTCTTACACCTCCACAGACGGGGGGCGCCCTCGATTTGAGATAACAGCAAAACCTCAAAAGCTAGATCAAGCACTGAGGCTAGTGCAGCTGAGCCTGACATATGACTGATGATAGGGTACCTCCCCCCCCCCACATTTCACACCATGCACACTGCGTTTGACTCCACTGCAACACCCCAGCCTCCTCCTCACACACTCTTCACTCTTTCTCTACTCTTTCAGCAGAGGTGTACACCACTCTTGTAGGTCACACCCGTACATCAAGATGCGTCTCGCCTCTGCCTGAAGATGGTGTGCTGATTTCCTTGTTTTAAACGCATCCTTGCTCTTTGATCTCTCTTCCTTTTTACGGCTTGTACTTAATTGCAATGAGTTGCACAAAGCGTTTCTAAGAAAGGTTAGTGTACACCTACACTGTCAAAAAAAATGAGCATCAATTTGTACCTTTGCTTGTCACTGGGGCCCAGTGTAGGTTATGCCAGTTATACCCTAGCTGGAGGTAAATGTACCTTTTAGTCTAATTTAAGGTAGAGAATGAGACTCTGAGGAACGTCCCCAAGGTACAAACAACATTAATGTATCCCCAATAGTAGACAAGTGTTCCTCAGATTCCATTTGTGTACCTTAAAATGTACATTTACCTACAGTTTGGGTACAACTGGCCGAACATACAGCTCCCGTGACAAGCACAGGTACAAACCGGTACTCTTTTTTTCTAACAGTGTAAAGACTGACTAATTTTTAACAGGATAGCCATTTTAAAATTAAAAGCGACAGTGCTGAAAAGCATTACAAAGCCATGTTGCATTCCTATACTGAAATGAACTTGATTGAGATGCAAAAGTCAAATTCAGTCAGATCCTACTCAGCCACCCATAGCTGGTCAAGGCATCAGCACAGTAGTGAGCCGCGGCGATGGAGGCCGTGCCTAACGACGGAGGGACACAGAAGAAGGAAATGTCAAAGCGAGCACAAATACAGTTACTGCATCACTAACATCTGAGCTCTTCATCCAGAGGTGGAAAAACGCAGCCAGTTGCTTCACCTCTAATACACTCAGTGGTCAGTATTGCTGTGAGAACGAAAGCAGAGAGCACAGCGCTGTTTGTAATCAGTGAGGAGGATCTATAAGAGGTGTTACAGATTAGACTCACTGATATAGGACACATTGTGTTTGCCGAGAGTGTTTTTCTCTGCCTTACATGTGCCTCTTGTATAGACTTTCCCTCTGTGTTTTTTACTGCAAAACTACACAGAGACCCAGAGCCCGCTGAGTCTGGCGGCTACAAACACAGAGCAGGCCGCCATCGTCAGGTGACGCCCCCTGCAGACCAGAACCGCATCAGAATGACAGCTTCTCCCTGGAAGGGCTCCAGACATAACAGAATGTAATTATCATCTGTTTTTCCACTGAATGAATGAAGCAGCGGGAAAGGGCCGCAGGCCGGGGGAAAATGTGGACAGGCAGCTTCACATCACGGCAGGAAGTCCACGGCCTTCGCTTACATTTCCCTTGCTGTTTCTTGCCACTTATTCTTGAAAGAACTGAATAAACTTGAACATATTGTTCCAATACCTACTTTAGCTCGCTGGCATTACTTGTGCCCTGCCAGATGGGGGCAGCACTGTGTCTGTCTTCTGGCAAAGTCGGCCATTATTTTAGATACGAACAACAGGATGTCGCTATCGTTACAATGTATCATGGACATTCAACTGTGTGCACTATTTATGTAATAAAGGAAGAAAAGAGGCGGGCTCAATTTTCTGTGAATAAGAGCTGGTAATCCTTTCTTCCTCTCCCGCAGATTAACGGATCTGCAAATCCGAAATCTAGATTACAGGTTCAGCCTTTTCAGTGTCATACCTCTGTTTAATTTTCGCACCACAAGCTAAGGCACTAAAGCTTCCAGGCCCAGCCATGAGAAAGCATCCAATTCACACCATATCTTTATGGCCGGTTCTACAGCCAGATCCTGTATAACAATCGCGCTTAAGATCCACCAGGGCACAGTGTGTGGGGAAAAAAACAATCTGTGATAAATCACAGTCACCAATACAATCTTTGTGCTGAAGTTATATAATAATTCTCATAATAAAACATGAAAGCAATACTGAACCCTATCTAATGAGCAATAAAAAGTACATAACAAGTAATCAGTTACCTAAAAACATCTTTCATCTGTCACAAAAAGATATGCAGACTCGCCTTCTGTATACACGCTGATGAGGTACCGGCTACGCTTAAGTGCTATTTTGGTAATAGCATATGTAGGGTTTTTTTTTGTCTTTTTTTCCCCCAATCCCACCCCCACATGCCCCAAATTATAATGGGAAGACAGAAACGGTGTTGCTTTTCAAAATACCGTCTAAATACTGTATACCGTGGTATCTCCAGAATGTACGGACGATATGATGGTCGGGGGGCGGGGTGTTGCTGGAGGTGAAATTTGCCGATGGGGGTTTTCAGGATGCTGCACATGACTCGGGGGTGTCAGGGAGCTGCCGTCTCTGCATGAGTCCCTCGGAGCTCCCAGGAGCGGACGGTTCTCTCTACATCTCACATTATTAAATGACTTAATTGAGAAAGCTGCCACGTCTATTTATTATACAATTATTTTCTTAGACATCCAATTTCTGAACTGGCAGTGCAATAAAAAGCCAAAGAGGCCCTTTAAACAGTGGGAAAGTATCCAGTGGTCAATATTTGAATGAATGCATGTGTTTTTGCACAACTAAAAAGAATCTAAGACAAATCCAATGGCTATGCTATTTAGATCTAAAAGGGTAAAGTGCTGAGAATTGGCTGTCAGTTTAACTTCACACACAACCTCTGAGTCTCACACATTGATCCAAAACCACAGCTTTGGAGTGCTAGTACAGGTCGCTACACGACAGGGACAAGATTGTGCAACGGAGGTCTGCGGGGGGAAAAAGCAGCTTTTCACCAGGAGGGCTACGTTGTTCGCAATAGTGCAGGAGTAGCAGCGACGCTCAGTTTGACAATACAAGATAAATGCAGAACGCTTTTTCATCATATACTGATGATTTGAATGAAGAGAAGTTCTAAAACTGTAGATATGGATAGAGGAAGGCACAACGTAGAATTTGTATGTAGTGTGCAGGATTAGCGTGGCACAAGCATAGCCAAAGGAAATGTGGTTTTTAAGAAGTTAGAAGCACAGATGATTTTGTGGTGAAACTTTTTGCAAATACCCAATGGATAGCTGCAGACTCTACCACAGTCACAGAACCTGAGAAGATGACAGATGCACATCTGTTCTGTTTTTGTCCTTTTGTTGCGTTGTGTTTTTAACCTGGATTGAGACGGAGATTGAGCCTGGGCACTTAGTCCCGCCTCGGCTTTCAGTGGAAGAATTCACTTCCCCTCTAATGTACCATGACGCTTTCTCCCATTCCAGCACTCTCCAGTGCATGTCTGACACAAAGCGGCCAACGCAGAAGAAGCAGAATCACCTTCCCCTTGCCGACACGGCCATAATTGGAAAGACAGGCGGCGGTAACTCCCCATGTATACACATTTGTTCCATTCCTGTTTAGCAGAATGGTCTAGAAGTGTGTTGACCACACTACTGCCCCTCCTCATCGCTCTGTGACCTCACAGAGAAGAACTTGTTCAGGAAATCCTCCGCACTAGTGTCAGAGTATGCGTACCCTGATTCGTTCACACAGGCCCAAACATACGTTTTGTACAGGTTAGCTTTTGTCGGTAGGAGAAACAAAAGGGGGCCACACCTAAACCAAGCAGCCTGTCTTCGTAGAGAGAGATGAGTTTCCGATGGCAGTGGCCCTCACAGGTGCGATGGAGCGTAAAGCAGACACACCCATACGCAGGGGAATTCATGCGGGCTTGTCAGGGTGCTGACAGAGGAACCAGCAGATGAGTCAGGTAAACACAATTAAAAGATCTGCAGCGAAGCAACTGATAACCCAAATATCAACGGGGTGGATGGTGTCTATTGTTCACCAACCACAGCGCAGAACATTATGTGTTGCCCAATACACACTGGCCAGGCCATAAGAAGCCGTGGCACTTTCTATGCGTAGTTTATTATTGTCAATTTTATTATTTTTTTATTTCAATTTCATTAACATTTTCAATACAGGCAGTACCTGGGTTAAGGATGTCATACCTACAAACAGCTCATATTTACAAACGGACTGCCATAAAGCCTATTATGTAAAGGATTTCGGTTAAATACAATGGTTCGTAATTAGGAACGAACTCACTGCTTGGTGACGCTCATGAAAACATCACACTGCTTCAGCGGTTTGTCTGTTCAAAGTACAGTACAGTTCCCTATGCAGTTACCACAGTTTAGTAATAATTATTATGCAGTGCGTTATTATTTTGCAGACTTAACTACAAATTCAACGTAAAGACAAACATAGGGAACTCATTCGTAACCTGGGGACTGCCTTTAGCTATGTGTTATTATAATTCTACCGAAGAACTATACCTGTCTGCAGTTATAGATACAGACATAGATACTTGCTGCTATAGTGGATAGTTTTAGTTTATCTTTAAATTGATTAAATTGCCCCCAGAAAAAAAAACAGTTCATTCAGAGGTCTGCTCAAAGACTGTGCTCTAAGGCCCAGGTGCGAAAGTCTGTCCAGGCAGGCCTGGACCTGCAACACTTGGAGGCAGAGGGTGTGACGCTTTTCAAACCCACCCTCTGTCCTCTCAGAGCAGAGCAGCTCAAGCCTTTCCGACTCCCTTATATCTCATGGTACTCGAAAGTGGTTTGAGACACACCCAGGCACATATTCCAGCTTCTGATCCCCGAGCCCAGAGGCTGCGGGCAAACTGGCGCTCGCTGGATGTGGGGGGTCGCTGGGTCTTGGTGTTGCTCATCACTCATTGCCGTCACATCACACAGTCTGACTTGACACCCAGCTTTTCATACGGTGCACTGCAGTTTATGTAACGAAGGCCGGGCTCCAACTTGCCTGCTTACGCCACAAAAAGCAACTCTCCGTAGCTCAAATCTTAAATAACTGATATCTAAACTCTTTGTTGTCCTTTAGGGAGGAGAATATACTCAGATTAGCAACCGTCATACGATCACACAATATTTTCTCAGTTAACCAAAACCAGATTTGTTAACAATAACTGAGATCAGTATTTTGAAACAGCTGTGTCCTTGTTCAGTATTATTTGTTATGCTTACTTTCTCAGAGAAATTAATTACTCAGTAGAGGTCAAACTGTCTATTTATGTCAATTAAAAGGGGGGGGGGGCTGTAGGGTTTAAGTGACAGTACCACAAAGCTCCAGAAGGGGGCACTACACACATATCCTAAATCAGTATTGAGGAGCTTTTTTAAAAACACAGCTTCCTAAATGAATTGAGTTAAATTCCATTGATATGCATAATAATAATGTAATACATAAAATAGCTGCCAGCTAAGGAAAAAGTATAGTAGTATCTGACTTCATCCTGCAGATCACTGGAAAACCTTCTTTAACTATCCATTAGGCAGTTTTACATTTACATTTATTTCACAGTTCAAAGTGCTCCTATTACTCTATCTATCTATCGACTTTATAATGTGTGTATGTATATATGTATGTATGTATGTATGTATCTATCTATCTATCTATTGATCTATGACATTGTCTGCTTTTGTTTTGATTCGTTTGTATGATTTTATTATTTAACTCAGATCTCTTTAGTTCTGTTTGCTTGAATTCTAACCCAGTTCGAATTAAATTTTTATCAGCATATCTTACTGTTTTAAACAGTTTACTTTGGTAAAGCAAGGAAAGATAACGTTTGGCATAAGTAAGCATAGAGGTACAGCTACCTAAAAAAAGGTTACACACACACACACACACACACACACACACACACTCAGTGACAAAATAAGTTAAGCACCCAGACTGAGTGGTGGAAATTAAATGAATCTGCACATGGTGAAAGGTCATGTGACTGTATTGCAATGATTGTAATGTCAGATCAAAGACAGCAGAGTTGGCAGTATGGGCTCACTGCTGGTCCTAGGTCAGTAGGGTGTGACCCCCCCAGGCCTGGTTGCATGTGGCAAGTCAGCCCATAGCTGCTGTAACTGGCCCCGAAGATCCTGTAGACTGACTCTGGATCTGAGCCGATGTCTGAGCTGATTCCACACGTGTTCGATTGGGGAAAGATTGGAGGACCTGGTGTGTGTGTGTGTGTGATACATGCAAATAACAATTATCACATGATAAAAGTAATGAAAACCCCTTCTGTTCTACAGAAAGCCACAGACACCTCATTAGATGGTTAGAAGAGCATTGCTTTGGCCCCTGACCTCTCCCCAGAGGCACCCCGACCATTCCCTATATTCATTAAATCTCACTACCAGCTCACTAACGTAATTAATGTGATGAAGTACTGATCAGCTAACCATGCTATACTGACCATACTATGCTATACAAATTTTAGTTTGAATTAGTCAAGACATTCATGAAGTGCAGTTACTCTGTTGCCTTGAGCAAAAACTAGCATAAGCAGAGGGGCCTCATTAAACAGGGTCACTGTGTACTCTGCAGTGATTTTGCAGTGAGATACCACCACCTAGTGGTGCAGGTTTAGCATAACACCCGCCCCCCCCCAGCATTCAGAAAATGCTTTAGGATCAAGGACAAGTTTTCATTAGCAAGATGCCCCGCTTGCATTACATTTCACACAAACACACATCACTGTTTGCTTCTGAAAATAGTCTAACAGATGGCCAGGGTACACAAACGTTTACCCTCGCTTTCATTTAGAGCTCTGACTCATGAATCTGCTTTCGAAGCCTTTGCTGACAACCAGAAGAAAGCCATTGTATCTTACGGATGACAGCACAGAAGACTTATTGATTAAAGGTCAGCTTTCTGTACACTGTAGTTGCACTCAGCATGGCACTGTCACAAAAAGTCAGGGTCTGGCATTTTTTCCCCATCCCAGCTGTGTAAATGCATTACAGAAGTGTGCCTCAAGGTGTCACTGTTTAGCAATCATTTGGCTAATCATTTCTTATTTGAATGCCATCAACAACAGCATTGCAGATTTATCCCCATGCAGAGCTTGGGTGGAGCTTAAACATTGTCAAACATGCATGTAGTTGCTAACTTGATGTTAGTGTGTTTCCTTATTGCACACTTTGCATGCTGGGATCACCCTGTCACAGGGCCTAAGGAAATCCTATAGGCAACATGGATAGTAATGATGGCCAAATGAAGCGCCATGAACCACTGTCTGTATTTTTTTAATGCCAGCTTTGGGGCTTTTTTAAATAGTGGTGTCAAAAAACAGCAAATGGTTCATGAGGCTTCATTTAGCCATCATTAGCCTAAGACACCAACTTCTGAGGGGGGGCCGTCTTGGCAACTAGTTTAACTATGTGTCAGACTTGGGGGGCAGCGGTGATGTTTGTCTAGGATTCCGCATCAGCTAGGACCAGTTCTTCCATGACAATTAGGTAAGTTGTTACAGAAAAGTTGTTGTATGAATTAGTTCAAATGTACAGCTGAGGCCAAAAGTTTACATACATCTTCAATAAAGACTTTCAAACGTAATGTTATGTTATCATACATTTCTTGCATGTAGTCAATCAGAGTATCCAGTTTAATAAGAGATAAGATTAAAAAATAGAGACTCATTTCTTTCAGCCTTTATTTATGTTTACATACACTTAATTTGTTACTTTAAACAGTCTTCACCCTTAACTGTATGTACTTATACAAGACTTTACTTAACATAACTCTGGAGATATTACTGCACTGTGCCACACTCATCATCATTTTCACTGCTTTTCTGAACTTTAGCTTGTTCTGGGGGATTCCTAGGTGTTCCCAGCTTGGGTATATAATCTCTCAAGCATGTTATGGGTCTGTTTTGAGGCCTGTAGCCAGTGGCGTGCTACAATATCAGACTACAAACAGGAATTTAGACAATACAGAGACCAGCTCTGCATCGTGCTAAGGATGCAGACATGAATCTTACTAGATTTGTACATCCATCTTATAATTGCCACTTAACCTGAGCAGGGTCACAGAGGGCCTGGTACCCATCTTGGACACTATTGGGCAGAAGGGGGTGCAATGCCAAGGCAGGGGAACACCCAGCACAATGCCAGTCCACTGCACTTAAGGGGCTGAGTCATCCCCCTCACACACCTTCGTGCAGTATGGCCAATTTAGAGATACCAACTAGACTAATTGTGTCTTTTTACCAAGGAAGAAAACTAGTGTGCTTGGAGGATCAAGTGCAACACAGGGAGAGTGTGCAAACTCCACAAACAGAGTAAAATTCCAATGCCCAGTCCAGGAAGTATGAAGCAATAGAGCAACCTACAGAGTCACTCTATCACCCCATTACATTCATGTGAGGGAAAAGAGCACAGAGGAGTAGCCCCAGGATGGCAGTCATATGCTTTCTCCAAGTCCACAAAGCTCATGTAGATTGTGTTGGCAGATTCCAATGAACCCCACACAATCAAACAAAGGAAGAGTAGGTACATTGTTCCCCAGTGAGGCTGGGATCTGTATGTTTTCTCTTGAATCCTAGGTTGAACTCTTTTCATCTGTACCCTGATCCCCCTGTGATATAAAGAGCAACTCTGGTCCACTTTTTAAGGACCACTGGCCTTGTTTCCCAATCCAGAGGTACTTAACCCACCTTCCAGGCAGCACTGAATGAGGTGCAGCAAGGGTCAGCATCTCTAAATGGACTCGTCTTACACTTCAGCTTTTCTGCCACGGCGGCCTCTGACCACCAAAGCAACTTCAGCTGTAGTGACTTTCATGCACCAGGAGAATTCAGCATTGCTGGTGTGAGAAGATATTGATTGGGTTATAGATTTCTTCAAAGTGTTCCTTCTGCCACTTGACAATATGTTGGTCAGCACTTCAACGCTCTTGCTGAACACAGTATGAGGAAAAGCCACACCTCTATCTCGTGAGGCACTGAATGGTTTGACAAATCATCTCTGGGCCTTCCACTAGTTTCTCTCCATAGTCATTCCAACATTCTCCCATGAGCTTTTACCTCTGACACTGCAGCTTTCCTGATCTGTTGATGTGTTTTCTGCTGACTCACAAGACCTTGAACACGGTATATTCAACTTGGCACGCAGAAGAAATTATTCCAGCAGCAGGACCTGAACCCATCTCGCGCAAAATCTTCAGAAGGAGATTTTCAGGCCTCCCTGACCCAACCCACCAACTGCTTATGTGTTGAATCAGAAGCACCATGAAGTGGAGATCTGCTGATAGCTCTGCCCCTCTTCTCACCCTGGCATTCAAAATGCGCAGTGGCAAGTCAGACAATTCAGTGCAACTATGATCATCCTTGTGTATCTATATCTTGCACAGATGTCCAGTAGCGGTTCCCTGCTCATGTGTAGATCAGGTGGACTGTTCTTTCCAATCATATCCCTCGTTTCCCCATATGCATTGAAGTGGACATTGAGGTCCATTGGAGTTACCCTTTCGAGACCCTCACCTACTTTGTGCGGGAAGGATTGGTACGCTGAGCTTCCTTTTTAGTTCACACGCAGTTTTCTGCTGAAGCTCTCTTCTCCAATATGGAATCCAGCTGGGTTCTTCCTACTCATTTTTGGCTCCCTAAAGGCACTTCCCTTGACTCCTAGCCTTCAACCTGCTGGCTCTGAGCCCAAGAGATGCCCACACATAGACATTTTGTCCTGAGTCCAGATGGGATACTTTCATGGCCCAAGCAGCAAGTGCTCAATACTGAACAACACCTCCATGCCCGATTGCTGAGGTGGGTCCCAGTCACCCTAGTTCCACCAATGGTCCGCATTTCCCAGGAACTGGGAGGAAGCAAAAAGATGGACATCTTTGGGTCCTCGATGACCAGGTTAGGAAACACTGCCCTAGTACATACAGGGTACTCTGGTACTGATCTACACCTTAAAATGCATTTAAATATAAAGATAGAACCTGAGGCTGCCATAGTCCTGCTTCACTAGCCAGAGCATAGCGCGATACACTGCCTGTGTGCCACTTGTGGCGTGGCAGGCCATGGTGAGCGCCCGCTTGTGGCACGGTGAGGTATGTCATTAAAAATGAACTTCATTAGGTACAAATGGGCCCCAAACTGGGGTTCCTAGTTCCTACAGTGGTGGGGGCAGGTTGTCGGTGTTGTGTGAATGCACATATTTGTGGTAGTAGTGAGTGGCTCCGCAGGTTAACGTCAGTGACCAGAAGGTTGCCAGTTCAAACACTGCTGCTGGCAGCGCTGTTTCACCACTGGGCTTCTGAGCAAGGCTGTTAAGCACAATCGCTTCAGGGCCCTGGCTGACCTTGCTCTCTGATCCGCACTCTTATGTCGCTTTGGATAGAAGCATCTGCTGGGTAAATAAAATGCTTAATCAGGGCTATGAGGAGAGGGAGAAAGGGTCCAGCAGGGCAAGAGCACAGGGCCAATCAGATGGCGAGGCTGGGGGGGCGGCCACAACCCTCTCTGCAGTGCGGCCAGTTGTCTTCCCTGGGGTTCCAGGCAATTAGCTTTGGGGGCAGAAGTCCTGGTCAGACTGTTATCTTTAGGGCTGCCCACAGCATATAGTACTAGTCAATAGTTTGGACATGCCTACCCATAGAAAGGTTAATTTCTACTATTCTCTACATTTTAGTTATAAAGACACCAAAACTATAAAATAACATATATGGATATATGGAATTATGCACTGACCATAAGTAAATAAATTTGTTGGGGAGGTGGATTCAAAAGGTTGTTGGTTCAAATCCCTGAGTTGGCAGAGTGATCCCACCACTGGGCCCTTGAACAAGACCCTTAAGCCCAGTTGCTCCAGGCACTGGCTGACCCTGCTATCTCCTCTACGCCAGTCACATGAGGTGGCCTCCTGGGATGCTTTTCCAGCTGTCCTGAAGGAGGGTCCACATATATGCTGAGCTCTCATTGACTGCCTTTCCAGCTGTCCTGAAGGAGGAGCCACATATATGCTGAGCTCTCATTGGCCGCTTTTCCTTCACTTTCTGGTCAAACTCCTCCCAAACCATTTATACTGTGTGTAGGTCAGGTGACCAGGTCATGTGATGTGACCCTATAACTCTCCTGTGTAGGAAGCTTGGCATGTCCTAAATTTTGATTGGTTTATTTAACATTGGTTTGATTGTATATTTAACATGGAAAGACACAAATCTGCAGTGTCACATCTGCCCTCAGAGATACCAAAGCACCCTGCTAATGGTTTATGAGATTTAAAACAAATTTCCTTATCAAATGAAACTCATTACTTTTTCAGCCAGGACAGACAACCAGCTGACTTGCTGGTATGTGATTTATTTGAGACAAAGATTAATTTAATCATTTTATTCCAAAAAATAAAAACACACACACACTCATATACACAGCATCATATGTGTTGCACCACAGCCTTTAAATATCTGCACTCCTCAAAGAAAAATGCAAACACTATATGAAACTTTCATCTAAACCAACCAATTTATCATTATAGAAATAATATTGAAGCCATATTTCTGTTGTACATGCACACAGTTTCCCCCCAGTTTAAACAAAAACAAATATTTGAAAATATCTTTTTCCCTAATATTGCTCTGTTTCAAAGATAATTTCATGAAATACATTAGATTATTCTGTGAGTAAATATCCATAAAACATGTCTGTAATGTGTGATTCTCACAGGGTTTTAGAGCCCTACAGTAAGAGTTTTCCAGACATGACCACCATATTTGCAACACACACACAGCAAAGGACGATGTAAATGTCTAGTAAGTTAGATGCCATTGACAGTGAAGTTAACATCCAAACAATAGCTAAGATGAGAACAGGAACTCATTCAGCAAGTTTGACAAACTTCAAAAGCCAACAGTCAGACACCTTTCAGAAGGTAATTAAAAATTTTGCATCAGAATATGGGAAATGGCATGTGAGAGTAGATTCTCGGAATAAAGTCGGCCTGTTATCATTGTTTTTACTAACTTGCCTGAAACAAGCAAAATGCAAAACACCACATAAAACACTCCCTAAGGGACCAAAGGGGTAAAAACTAGACAAAACACAACACACTAAAAGAGACACAGAATACAAGCAAACAGTTATGTGGTCAGGCTAATTAAGATGCTGTTCCTAAAGTCCCATGGAATTAATAAAGTGGACAAAGCGTTTTACAGAGCATGTTATTAGAAAGTGCCTAAATAATTAAACCTGATTTAAACCTGAGAACCATCTGGAGAAATCCATAGTCTAAGAGATCAAATCAAGACCAGTTATTGGGAATGACAGCATTTGGTTGTTATCCAGACAAGAGACAATCATGTTCTTAAATTTTACAGGATGTTCAAAACTCACCTAAGTCTCAGCACTAAACCAATATGTTTTTAAAACTTATCAAAGTTCCTTAACTGGTTCAGCAGTTAGTACAGGTACTGAGTAGACTATACTAGGTATTCTAAAGCAGTTATTCACCTTGAGTAGAACTGGAACTTGATAGAAACAACTGAAACACCATTGTTTTGCTTATGGTTATACGAGCTGCTTCCTCTGTCATCTTGACATAATATTCCTGAAACCAAAACATTACATGTTTTGTGTTTTCCCTCTCCTCTCCTGTGATGATATTACACTCACGTTGATTTTAATTTACCTAAGTAACACACTCCTGATCTTGGGTTATTTTATTATTATTATTATTATTATTATTATTATTATTATTATTATTATTTTTGTTGTATTGTTGTCGTTACACCACACATTCACATGATTTCAAAAAAATTATCAGGAAAAAAATATCTATCAACTTCCTTGAACGTTTTCAAATATCCTGGCGTATACAAAGGGGGATCACCTTCCCATTTGCCATGCATTTTCAAGCATCAAAGGTTCCATCATTTTTTTTGTTTTTGTTTTTAAAAAGAAAAAATATATTTTGGAAACTCATTTCAAGTATTAAGCACTGATTGTGGATGGAATCTGAGTAAACTGTAAATATTTACCTCATATCAACAATCTGAAGCTACAAGCTGCTTTTGATAAATATTAATAAATAATACATACATCTCCAAAAATTAAAAATTCATACTAGAATATTTACTACGCTACTATTCTTAAAGATTGATATTCTTTTGAATGCATATACTTTTTTCCAGTATAACTATAGATAATTTGTTGCTGAGGTTTTATCTCATCCAATCAGATACAACTTTGTATCCCTTCACTCTTTTCAGGGTTGCGGGGGCTCGCTTCCCCCTTGCTTGTCAGACTGTATAGTTCTTCCTGCAAAAACAAGGTGGACCTGAACCTCAACTAAGGTTCCCGTTTCAGGCTGTCCCTCTCCCCCCCAGACTCCAAGGCGCTTCTTCTCCCCAGCACAGCAGGTGTAGAGAATTGGGGGGCGTCTGCGAGGGAGAAGGGAGCCAGGGTGGGGGGGGGGGGGGGTCAACCCTCAGTCCACCTTCAGGTACCCATTGGCGGTGCCTGCGGCCCCCCCGGCCAGGTCAGTGTGCTCGTCGAAGCGGAGCCTCAGAGTGTTGCGAATGACCAGCCGCTCCACGATAAATGAGGCACAGAACCAGGGCAGGGCGTACTCAGCAGTGATCAGGCCCATGAAGTTGTAGCGGAACTGGGAATAGTCCCACGGGCAGGCGTCAAACTGGCGTAGCAGCAGCCCCGTGCCGAACTCCCACAGGTACGTCCACAGCGTGTAGATGACGCAGCGCAGGAGCACCGGGCAGCGGTGCCTCAGCTGCAGGTACATGCGCTCCACGATCAGGATGCACGTGCCGTAGATGAAGAGGGCCCACACGCTGGTGACGCCGGGGAACTTCCAGTTGCAGTGCGCCACGAACTCCCAGGCGGCCGTGAACATCACCTCGCAGAAGTAGCCGTGGATGGCGTACAGGTACCACCGCGAGAGAGGCGTCAGAGGTTCCGGAGTCGCCATGACGACCGCTACCGCCTCCACCTGGGGAGGGTGACAAAGGGCAGGGATTTATATCACAGAAAGCTGGACACAAATTCACAAGATTCATAAGTTAATTTATAAAAGGCATTAAATTAAAGCTATGACACGTTCCATATGCTGTTTGCTGATGCAGTCTGCTACAGCAAATCAAAGAGAGTACTTCTGTAACCTCATCAAATTAAGAAACATACTCAAACAAAAATCTCGAACAACATCCAGAACTTCCTCCTTAGTTTGAAGGCCTTTTCCCTGTCAGCAGTAATTCAGAGTATGATTCCTGTAGGGATTTTGAAATATTTATGCATTATCGATTGGTTTGTACATAAAAGCTTTACTAACAAAAACAGATATAATATCAAAAACATCACAGCAGTGTTGAGTTCAAAACTGTCGTCATATAGAGCTTATATATACGAAGGTTCAAAATTTTGAGTAGCTGTCACAAAAACAAATATTTATTTGAGGTATTAAAGACTGTAATTACTTCACATGATTACGGCAAGGATTCTAAGTTCTAAATTAAACAAGCCACGTTCTCATGTAAAAATACTAACAGTTACAAAACTACAAACTAAGAATATCACCCAAACATTTTTAAGCTAGTCTTAAGTATCATATACAACTGGTTTCTTGCCTGTTTATGTCAGAAGAAACACCAAATAATGCATGCAATACGCTCATATAGCATCACTATTTTCCGTGCTTCAAACGCTGGAAAAATGCCTATTCTAGGAAGTGGTGTGAGAGAGCCCAGAAGAAAAGGGAAAAGGGAAAACTCATCACTTATATATTATAAAGAGCAACTGATGTCAGGAAACATTAAGTAATCCAGTAACATTAAGAACACAACAACGCAGGCAGCAGATGACAAAGAAGTTAGATGGTTGGTGTCATTGTAACCAAAGAATTCTATACTGGAATTTTTAGAAATACAATATTATTGCCATGGAAACGCATAACCCCAACGGCTACATTAAACACCCAGTGATATAAATACATAATATCGCCAGTCAAAACAGTTTTTGCTAAGCATATAAAGTGTACAAACTGTAATGTAATATAAAGCAGCGCTCAGGTGACAGCAAAGAGGCAGATATTGTCCAAATAATTGTGGGTGAAGACAGTATCTGCTCCTCTGCTGGCATTTAAATTGCTTATCCAGGGGAAACATCTCACACAGCTTCATTACCAGCCTCTTCAACAGTATAACTTTGTGGTCTCTGTCTGTCTGTCAGTGCATTATGAACAAAACCAGAAATGTGGACAAAGGCAGCAGACCTAAAGTCCACCCATTTTAAGTTAAGTTGAATTATGTATCATAAGTACGAAGCTGGAGTGAGATTATCATAACTGGCCATGGAAGGATTACAATTGCGCAAAATGCATCACTACATGCAGAACAGACTCATGCGTTACGAGTATGGGAGAGCCTACAGTGCTGGGAGATACAGAGCTACAGAGTCCTGGCAGCACAGACTTCCAGACCAATTTGGGAGGACAGATGGCAGTTTCCTAAAATTACACTTGAAAGCATGCAAGACAATATGGCAAGATGTATAATATCCATTCATTGCATCTTATCTATTTTTCAATGTGGGCTCATTCAGTCAAGGTCACCGTGTTCTAGTGACCATCTCAGAAAGCACAAGTGACAAAGCAGGGTACAGCTTTAAGGGCGACATCACCAGACGAGACTTGCACAGACATGCATTAACTCAGCCTCTCACCATGGATAATTCAGAGTCACCAATTCACCAGACTTTGGACTGTGGATAAAAAATGAAGCACCTGAAGGATACCAGCATTAAGTTACCGGGTGTCAAAACCAATTATACACTTAATGTTTTTATTATATTACACAGATTTCATTACATAAACAGATCAATCTTTCAAGATATTTAACACTATAAAATGCTTCATGCACCCCCCATATTAAATCAGTCTACTATGCCCATCTATCTTCCAGTCGATTATCCTGAACTGGGTGGTAAGAGGGCCTGGAGTCTATCTCAGGCAGCCTGCGGTAATCGTATGCACGCACTTTAGCAATGCTAGTTAGCTCAAATAGATGTCTTTGGACTGCAGAATTAAACCAGGCTAAACACATGCAACACAGGGAACACAAACAAACTCCACATACAGAAGTTTTTGCACTTGGTCGTTACTTAACGTGCCCCGTTGATGGTGGCGAACAGCAGCATGTCATGGGACAGTGTGCTCTTTTTACAGTGTGTGCTCTCTTTACAGTGTGTGCTCTCTTTATAGTGTGCTCTTTTTACAGTGTGTGCTCTCTTTACAGTGTGCTCTCTTTACAGTGCGCTCTTTTTACAGTGTGTGCTCTCTTTACAGTGTGTGCTCTTTACAGTGTGTGTGCTCTTTACGGTGTGCTCTCTTTACAGTGTGCTCTCTTTATAGTGTGCTCTCTTTATAGCATGCTCTCTTTACAGTGTGCTCTCTTTACAGTGTGCTCTCTTTATAGTATGCTCTCTTTACACTGTGCTCTCTTTATAGTGTGCTCTTTTTACAGTGTGTGCTCTCTTTACAGTGTGTGCTCTTTACAGTGTGCTCTCTTTACAGTGTGCTCTCTTTACAGTGTGCTCTCTTTACAGTGTGCTCTCTTTATAGTATGCTCTCTTTACAGTGTGCTCTCTTTACAGTGTGCTCTCTTTTCTCGACACTTCTTAGGACACTGAGCCTTGCCGTGCTCAGCTCACGGAGGAATTTCATAATATTTTCGATCAGCTCTGACCTCCTTAAACCAGTGTCATGACCTGGATCATAATCTCTGATTGCCCATAATTAGAAGGTCTTATTTTACTCCACATAAATTGCACCATTTTCTACTATATTTGCAAATGAAACTCTCCTTGCGTGGGCTTTTCTGGTGTAAGCAGTTCGCAAACTGAAGTGGTAACACTTTACTCAGGGCCATGTTTTTAGTAATTTATAAACACATTCAAAATGCATTTTAATGCATTATTAAAGCATTATTAACGTGGCTATAAATATTTATAAAAAGGCGTAACACATTATAACCATGTTTATTATGCATTATGAATGCTTTATGAAGCTCTCATCGGTAATGCACTACAGGTACCTTTATAATGCAGTACAAAGCATCCTTAAATAGTGAGCATTATAACGCATTATAAAGGTATCTATAGTGCATTATAGACGAGACCTTCATAAGACAGTCATATAATGTGCCTATAATGTGTTATGCCTTTTGATAAATGTTTATAGCCATGTTTATAATGCTTTATGAATCCATTATAATGCTTTATGGATGCATTATTATTTGTTATGAATGTGTTTATAAATTACTAAAAACAAGGCCTTAAGTAAAGTGTTACCAGTGATATTTTTTTCTAAGTCACTCAGTTTTACAAGTTTCTACTAACATGAAGTTCAGCTGGGATTGAGTTACCAGTCAGTTTGAAGCGGGAAAAGCAGAATATCTAATGTACAACAAAAAGTGACCTGTCACACATTCAGGAAGGCGAGGACTGGGGTTTGCTACACACTTGCCCACTTTGAGGATAAATTTGAAGCCAGTTAGTGGGGTCACCCAAATTCAGTAGGGAACCTAGCATGCAACCAGCTTTCAGGTTTGATTCCTAGCAGAGAAAGTCCTCTTTACCCATTATCCTTACGCTGTCTGTTTTTCGGTATATAGGAACTATGGTCACTAGGTATACAAGTAGATGCTAGTCCCTGAGAACAAAGTGCAGAGGCCTCCTACCTCTGCTTTCTGCTGTCTCAGGAACCCGCTGGCCGAGTGCAGCTCCGGATGAGGGTGCGAGGCCGGCCTTCCGTGCAGCCAACGCCTGCCTTATCGAAGTGAGCAGCTAAACAGAGAATATAAAACCTGAAATATAAAAGGATTAGGTGTTTTTTTTTCCAAGTCATTATACTCTTCGCTGAAGCTTTTGAGAAGAACATTTTTTTTTCCAACCAGGCTGAACATTTAGCTGCCTCTTTATGAAACACGGATTTGCATACAAACATCTACTTCACACTTTCAATGCAGCAAAATCAGTTATCGAAAGAGAAAATAAAACTCGGTATCCATGGTGATCACAAGGAATCATGGGCTGGCAAAGCCAATTTGTGACTGGAAGTGTTTTCCCGGGAAGAGGAGTTGATAGGCTGATAAGCACTAAGGAAACAAAGAATGGAGTTTGTGTGCATCTTCAAGTCCGTTCTTAAAAGATAAGTAATAAAACTGACCTTCTAAGAAAAGCAAAACCACTAGAGAGAAGTTTCCAAATCTGAAACTTACAGATTTGCTGTAAATACTTTAAGCATGCAGCCATAATTTGATACGGTCATGTGAAAAAAGTTGAAATCAAGACAACAGAGAAATTAGCAGAGAAATCCTGCAGCGTGTAAGAGGCTCCCTTCCTCCACGGGGGCCTGTAATCGATCCCCAGCTCCTACATTACGCCACGGCGCTGCGCCTCTATCGACGTTCAACTTCTTCTCATCCATCGCAGAGAGACGAGAAGAGTGGCGAAAGCCGGACGACAGCGTGCAGGGAGCCGCAATCACACCCCGGGTGACAGAGGATGAAACCAGACTTCGAACACTAAGGGAAGGTATCGCGTGTCGTTCCATTGTCCAGTAAGGAAAGGGGTCGACGGCGGGCCAGTGGAAAACAGACATCAGCGCTCCAGCTCGTCGCGTCCCCCTGCAGCCGCCGGCAACTTCAAACCACAAGCGACGCCTACGCTGCTGATTAAACACGTCACTCTAACCCGGCTGAAGGCCGCTTTACGGCTTCTTCCGAAACCTCAGCAGAATGAATGAAGTCATCGTGTCGCTCATTGTCATTTTCTGAAATGCTTTTATTACATTGCATAGCTTTATCGCGCTGTTTCTTTATTGGGCAGTTGTATCCAAAGTGACATTTATTGGTTTTACACTTAGCCAATTTATGCGTCTAATGTCCCAAAAGAGCACCTCCAGGCTACAACAATGGAACTTCGCCCGGAACTCAAAATTTGTGGTTAGAAGACCCAGGTTCAAGTGCATAGCCTCCAATGGGTAAAAATATAAAGGCCCCACTGCAGGGGCATCCATCAGAGCTGTCCCCACGCTATTCATTGTTTGTGAACTTCCACCTCCTAATCTCTCAAAGTCAGGCTAATCAGCAGCTTCACTCACATACCCCTTGAACACTGCCTGCTGAAAGCATCCTGATCAATAGCAAGTCAGCTCAATTACATTCCCCCTGACAGTGCACTGCCAGAGGCACAAAGTACAGTTCATTACTGCATCCAGCCTGTATCACAGGCCGTGGTTCACTGCTACACTGCATTATAATGCACAACTTTCCATGGCTGTTGAAAACACCTGTGCCGTCCACGTTTTTTGTTTTGTTTTTAAAACTGAAGACTGAGGCAACTAGCTTTTTACAGTAAGTTTGATTAAGTTGATGTTTTATTTTAAATCTTCAGGTAAAACGTCCTTGAACATGCAAAGGACTTGCATAATAAAGCCAATTCTGGCCGTATAAAAAATAAGCATCTACCCTCCAGAGACCTGCAATATCCCTGATTGTACTAACAAGCTCTGCGGACCACCTGCAGCCTTCAGGTATCACTTAAGACTGTGAAAGCAGGTATGTGTGGCTAGTTTGTATGATATCATGAAAGGCTCATACAGACTGGCTTTGTACACCCAGGTACATTTTAAATCCAGAAAGAGATCATTTGGGGTGACGCAGTGGTTGACACTGATGCCCTTACACCTCCGGGACTAGAGTCTGAGTCTCTGCTTTGACTCCACCTTTGTGAAGATCATCATAGCCAACACACACACACACACACACACACACACACACACACACAGTGCAACAAAAACAAAAACATGCAACGATGAATTGGAGGTACCATGTGTGAGTGAATGGTGTGTGCATGTGCCATGCGACGAGTTGGTCCCCCCCCACCCGGATTATTCCCTGCCTTGTGCCTATAGCTTTTAGGATAGGCTCTGGACTGCCCCCCCCCCCCACCACAACCCCGACAAGCTGTTACAGAAGATGGATGGAGCTCAATTCTCTTCCCGTTCACATGAATGAATTAGGAATCCATCCATATCAACAGGAAAAGATCTGTGGTTTGCTGAGCGGTCAGGATTTCTGCCACCAGGGACGGCCTCGGGCAGACCGGGCGGCTGCCCAGGGCCCCCAAATCAACCTTCGTTGCGCGGAAAGTGAAACAATTGATTTTCTTGATAGCGGCCCCCCAGGCAGAGCCCTGTCCTGGAATGACCTCCTTCTTGAAACTCCTGGCTCCAATGTCTCACACAAGGACACCCAGAGAAGCCCCGCTGGATGAGATCCTGACCTACCCTTGCACTTTTTTCCCAAATTTGTACTTGGGATGAAAAACACTATAAGAACAATGATACTTGTTGAATTCCCACTCTGAGTTTCTTCCGGCCGTCAACAGGAAAACACAACAGCGTCATACGTTTCTCTGGTGAGCGCAGAGTGGATTTATTTCTTACGAGCTGCACTCATCCCCTGTGAAATTAACCGCCTTCCTAATATAGCACAGTTGCTAGGTTTCCGTTGTTAAATTCACTGGAAAAAGAACATCCTCATTCAGAATATTTAGCACAAAATGCAATGTTTTAGATTTTTAATCAGCTATACAGGTTATGTTTATGATATTTTAACGATGACTTGATGCACGATTATATAGCTATATTAAATAAACTTTTAAAAGCATAAAAATGTTTGCCTAACACATTTATCACGTGAAACTAGTGTGCTTCAAGTGTGTAAAGCTTTAAGTCTGAACGGTATGTGTCTGAATGCAAGCTACTTGTGAATTTGGATTTCATAATTCCATAAAGCTCATTCTTTCGCCTTGCCTACCCATATTAAATTTCACCCCCACCCAAAAGTCAGCTTGTAAAAAAATATAATCATTTTGCATGATTTCTTTCTTAAGTTGCCTATAACACAAGGATTATGCAGATGCAGGAATTCCACATGAAAGGGAAAAAACAAGATGTAAATTCCCTTTAGTCCAGTCATGCTTGGAGCGATGGCCTCCATGTGGACAGCAGGTCAGTGCAGCGCCATCAAACCACAGACCCGCTCGACAACATGGTCTCCTGCTTAGATCAGGGCTCGACTGATAAAATCAGCCGCATTGAGGTTCCACGAGTTTAGCGACACTGGACAGATGACCTATAAAGCAATTGTGCTTCTTCACTGGAGAAAATGCTGAAGGACTATCGTTCCTGCACTGTTACTCATGGCTCTTAGCCTGGGATAATTAGTGAGTGGTATGGTGGAATCCACAGTGGGGCTGAGACTGAGTGCGTTATATACGGTGAGGACCAATGGAAATCTTTCACAGTGAGTCTGGGAATTACAGTGGTGAGAGACACACAACATGAAAGATGGATAACAGGAGTCAGACTTTTCCAAACAAAAAGCCATATCTACCTATGCAAACAAACCCTTTACCTGTTAATTCAACGCTGAGAGAGTTTATGTTACTTAATTATTGCAAAGTACAGGTCCTCGTTGACTTACGACCTATCCAAATTACGACCAATCGACTTTACGACTATGATCGCAGCTCGCATGTTTGGCAGCGCAAATGTTGCCCAGCTGGGCGTACGACAGTTTGCGCACCAGTTCCCGGCAGCACTACCATTCCCGCGCG
>JABFEA020000029.1:11783640-11799056 GCA_019775915.2 Cyphomyrus plagiostoma
TCCTACCACCTCACCACATTCCTTTTTCAAAATACAGATGCTCGTTTGGCAGATCAAACAGACACATTTAGAATAGGACATAGTGGGGGGAAAAAAAAAAACTGTCTTCCTCCCACTCTGTACTGAAGTGGTAAGCTCTCTTCCTTAGTCCCACTCTCATTTTTGATTTCTTTTTTTAATGTGTGTAAAATAGTCTGTAGCAAGCTAGCAATGACGAGATCCATGTACTGCCAACATTTTGTCAAACGTTAGCTTAAAGTTTGGTTTTCTCTGCTTAGTAAAAGCGCATAGTATTAGACATGGTAAATTCAGTGGTTGCAGACAGGCAACATTTAATGTCAAAGAAGCATTGACAAGTGTCAGCTAACTGTCATAAAAGCAAGAATTATGGAATGGGAAGAATCAGATATTAAACGGAGGCAGTTTTTTGAAAGGGCATGCAATTTAGCAGCATGACTGTTGGGATCAACTGGTCGATCGCGATCGACGTCTGTACACAGAGGGGAATAGTTTTTATTCAGTCTAAAAAATATATACCATCACAAGGTTGAACCAAACCCTTACCGGGCCACCACGAGAAACTGGTCGATTTGTTTCTCTGTCAGAGGACTGCCGGCGTCCCACATCTTCTCTTCCATCTTGGACAGGTCCCGTCCGTCCTGTTCGCCTACAAATCAGGTCACCTTGGTCAAACACAAGCACCGACCACAAGGGCTGTACACGTGCCCTGTTAATGTCCCTGTCTTCGTTTGACAAAAAGTCTTTCAGTACCTTTCTTTGTCATTTTTGTGGGCCATAGTGCAAATGAGATGTAAACGAGAATACAAATACTGAGACACAAAAACATGACATGAAACACATACAAGTTAAGACAGACAAAGAAATAAAGCTAACCATCTGATTGGTGGGGAAAGAGTGTGCAAATCTGGCACAAAAGTTTGCTATGGAAGCAGAACAGTTTGAGATTCAGAGTTAGGAGTCAAGTGTTTTTAGTCCATTTAAGAGCACCAACTTAGGCTAGGAGGGGACAGACTGTTCCACAGTTGAATAGTTTGAGAAAAAAGCTTCACTGTTCTGGGTTTGAGGTTGCAAGACTTCCTGGCAGACTGCAGTGGAGCAAAGAGGTTGAGAGAGAGGTGTGATGGGTCCTCGACCATGTCAGTGGCCCTCTGGATGCAGAGGCCATGAGAATCATCCACATTATTCTGACCAGGCTACCCTGCTTCATGCAGATAGGAGCCGAACTGATATAATCTGGCACTCGCTCGAATGATTGTCCTGCACTGAAGCATTTTCCTCCTCGCCCACACAATAAAATGCTTCATGACTTCGTAGAAGAGGCCCACACCTTCTTTGAGGAAGTCAGTGATGTCGGCCTGGTACTTGTTCCCGACACGGATTTCCCCCTTATCTGCTAGCAGGGTCTTCTGCTGAGGGTCGTACACCAGGGAGTAGAAAAAGGCATCCTGCAATAGGGGAAGGGTGATCGAGAGGGTTAGTAGTAGACTAAGATGGAGGGAGGTGGAGGAAGATATGGGTGAGACACTGGCACACAAGGGGAGTGGGTATAGGAATGAGCAGCCAATTAGCAGCCATAAAGTCAAACCACTTGCTTTTGTGGAGACACTACCCCAAATATTCTGTAATCTGTCCTTTGATTTCACATTTATGTTACATTCAATGTGCAAATCCAATACTGATTCTGTGCCAAACACTTTCATTTCAGACTATTCTCTGCCATCATCTGTTCATACTTGTTTGAGGCACACAGGCCAATCCACCCAACTTTGATGCTTTATTTTTCCTGATTAAATAAGACTGTGACTTTTCTCTATTACTATTACAGCATTGAGACAAGCTGTTTAATTCCACATCACTGTTATACCCAACGCAGCATATCCTCCTATGGATCACTGCAAATTTTCCGGAGAATCAGAGAGAATTAAATTTGCTGCCTGCGATGTATCTGTATGGTGGTCCTTGCTATCTGGGATGTATCTGTGTGCTGGTCCTTGCTATCTGGGATGTATCTATGTGGTGGTCTTTCCAACAGTCCTGCAGAGTCTCCTGCCTCTTCTTTGCTCAGTATGCTGAGAACACTCTAGGTCAACAGACTGAATAATTTATATCGCAGTAGAAACATGTTTGCACACACACAGACTTGTACACCTTTGAACTATCCTTATAAATAAACATGCATGTACACACATATCATAGACAGAATTTAACAAACAAACAAGTAAACAAATACCCAAGTGCCATTACCTACCTCTCGATCGAGGTACGATGTCAGGGCCTCAGTTTCATTCAGCAGAGTAACGCAGCATTTACCTCTGAGAAAACGTGTCACATTTGTACTTTTAAGGCAAAGTCTACATCTACTTCTGAAATTATGTAAAAATCAAAGATGTTTCAGAGATGAAATATTACTATTCGCTTCAGTACATTAGTATGAAAATGCATTTTAAGCAATTGAACAAGTCCGTGTTGACAGGTGCGAGAAGGTGGGATATATATCGTCAAGAAAAAAAAACAGGAAATAAGTAAGTAACAGCAAACCAAGATGAAATATTACCATAATCAGGGATGCATGCAAGAAATTATAGTGCATTTTAACCTTTATATGTTAAGTCGTACTTCATTTGCAGTGCAACGATTAAAATACACAACAATTTCTTGTCATACCAGCGGAAATGCACGTAAAATACTTGTGCCGGTTATGTGCATCCATGGCCATTATGTATTATGCTTAACATATATGTGGGCAAAATAAAGGGAGGCAGAGAAGCAGAGGTGAAACACAATGTGTGGGTTTTTTGAATTATTACCGGATATGTGTGGCAGGTAGAGATTCGAGTTGGCGGGACAAGAAGAGCTCTCTGTGTCTCAGTTGGTGCTTCTGCTTCTCTGGGAGATCCACGATCTCAGGGCTCTCCATCTCTTCCTCCATCTCCCCTGGGAGTCAAAGTTCAAATGTGTTTTATATCCTCACATGTTTTATTATTTACATCATTTCAGAGGACAGTTTTTCGAGATAATATCTGATATGCTGATACAAATAAAAGACTACAGGAAACTAAAGTACCAGTCAAAAATTTTGCACTGAAATTTTCTACATTTGCATGTTACTCACTTAACATTTACTGAAAATACACTCAATATTCTTTGCCAACATTTTCAGTATGTTCACCATTTGAGTGCTTTTATCAGCAAGAATATGTCATATCTTTAGTTCATCAAAGTAACCTCCTCTAGCAGTTATAACAGCAGAGAAAATTCAAGGAATTCTACAAGTACATTAAATACTGCTCTGTTTCATGGGATGAATCTGTTAACTAGTGCAGTTATAGGACAGCCTAGTGAAGTTATAGGACAGCCTATAATTTGACTATTCCATCACCATGCAACCACTTAGTAGGATATCAGACATGCACTGTTACATACTCTTCCATGTAATGAAGGAAACTTGTATTATTTGACTTTCTACTTTCATTTATACTTGTTCACTCAACTTTCTGATGCTTAACAGGAATAAAAAATCTGCAGTTTATGAAATAAATGGAAAAGTGGTAAAAACCTGCGGAGTGGAAAATGTTTGACTGTAGTCTAGTGATTTAAAAATACAAATCTAGTATTTATTTTAGTAAATCAATATATTGCTTCTTATATGTGAGATTATCAATGTGACATCATAATAGAAAGTTAACATAACTATTAACTGACTATAATTTGTACACCTTACTACCAGTTTCATTGATGTTTTACTAAAATTCAAAAAACCATCACGAATTACTTCCCATAGCAGAGCCACTGAAGCAACTAGAATCAGTAATTAATTACAAGTCCTCAAATTAAGTCATGAGTCTCAAAGGACAGAAACACAGATGTTCCCTTTAAAAGTCAGATTACTACACAACTGCAAAAGATTTCTCAATGAGACTCTCGGTCTGGCAAGAGCAGAGGAACGGCCGCCGTGACATTTAACAGCCTCTCCGGCTATGTGTCCGACGTTAACACACAGCACAAGCTGGCCCGGAGATGCAAGGGGCATGAAGAACTGCTGGGAAAGAACACACACTGCCTGGTAACATGGTATCAAATGCACTATGGCGATGCACAAACCACCATTTTGTGAGCTGAGAGAGAGAGAAAAGAAGGTACTTATATGGTCTCCGTGCCAAAGTGTAATCGCATACCCCTATTCCCCTACTGGTGCCTCGCCGCCTTTTAAAGGGGCAGAAACAAGTAGAACTTGGTCCACATTGTATGTGAAGATGCATATAAAACCTCCGGGACTCAGTGTTCCTCCACTACTGCAGACAGGCAGGAGGCTGAATGTGGTCCAGATCTTTCTCTCTCTCTCTCTCTCTCTCTCTCTCGGCAGCTCGCCCTGATTCGCTATACAGGAAGCAGAAACAAGGATGGAGATAGAACAAAGCCATCTTTGGGGGATATTGAGGAGAAGGTTTGGGAACGTCCCAAGCCCTCAAAAACAGCACATCAGTGCAAAAACAGATCACACCAGAGCAGACGAGACACCTCAAACTTAATACCCAGTCAACAATTACAGAATATTACATAAAGACAGAATCGATGCACAATAAGTTATGCTGATAAGTAACATCAAATGTTTTGCGTTGAATGACTATTTTTCAGTTACGTTTCGTACGAGAATCTACTGAAGACTTAAGACATAGGCTGATGAACATTACACGTGTCTTGGAGCAAAATTTAAAAAATTTAAAACATTTAAAAATTAAGATTAAACGATCATCTTACACGTCCCAGGTCGAAGGTGTGAATCCTACCCAAGCTCTGTGCATGGATGCTGGTGGTTGACAGCTTTTTGGCAATATACGTTTCTTACGCTAACAATTTGTCAAGATGATTCGTAATACACCTAAAATATTAATGGGAAACATATTGCGATGCCTAGTAATCTGTGTAAATTTGGTGTATCTTTATGCTTATCAAATTTGGTTAGCGGCGCACGCTACATGCTACCGTGTTGGTAAGTCATGGAAGCAATAAGAAGTGAAGCGGCGGTGAAGAAAGGGAGAGATCAGCAGCCACAGCATCTTTTATACGAGGAGATATTGTGGATAACCAAGGTTTAAAAAGAAAAGACGGTGGTGATCCAACATTCATTAAATAAAAGAATACACTTCATTTATACAGATTATTAAGTTTTGGGCATCACAATACACCTCATTAATATTTTAGATGTACTACCAATATGCTTACCAAATTTTGTGAGTATAAGTAAACGCCCACATGGTACTGAAAAGTTGCAGTGCAGGCGAATGTTTATATCCGTCATCCAAAGCCCTGGTGATTATTGCACATGCTCCATACAACTGCGATGTGATATCGAGCAGCCCTTCCGATCGACATTTTCAGTAAAAGCCGCCCGGCCTTTTATGACTGATCTGGATATCAAAAATAACTAGATCAATATGAGATACACAGTGGAAGTCAGGTAGTAGACAGGATATTGGTTAATTAACTAGCTTGTTTGAATGCACAACAAATTCATTTTGAATGCCAAAAAACTTTTTTAATGCATGACTGACAAATGGCTCTTTGGTTGTTTTAAGTTATCGTTGTCAATATGGCTACAATGACAATGATACTTCTAAAATATGGAGACATATCCAGGTCTTTAAGTGGAATAGTATAAATTACAGCAGCCTAGCTGTGACTGCAAAAGCGATTCTCACTGCAGAGATCACTGGTTGCCTTTGTTACAGGTAAACCAGTATTATTCTAACACACATCCATTGTTGTGAGATGTACAAAAAAATCAGTGCACTGGAAAATATATATTTTTTCAATTACTTTATTACTAGCAAATGGTCGCTAACCAATACAGTCGCTAAATGAGGAGAGGGTGTATATAGCTTTATACACAAATCAGTCCTTCTTATTTCTGTCTGGAAGTACGAATTAAAAAGAAATAGAAAAACACAGACAAATCACACATATAGAGAACATTACACCCGGGCCCATCATTTGTTGTGTTTAAGCTCAAATATCTGTTACACATATGCCACAGCAGTAAGCTGAGGAGAGCAGGGCGAGGAGGACAGAGGGCCCCTCATCCGACAGACTTTGCTGGGAGGCATGATTCCATGAGGGTAGATGGGACTGGGGGAGGGGGGAGTGTGTGAGGGGTAGAGAGCTGAGGAGGTAGGGAGCATTGCGGGTGCAGTCTGCCTACGTGCCGTGAAGTGAAGGCTGCGGGCCCTTCCTCCGACACTCTGATCCCAGCCCACACGCCCACCTGGGCGTCTCTCCACCACACACACCCCAGCGCATTTTAAATGAATCATTCGTTTTGTGAGACCAGGAGAGGAAAAATAATTTTTAAAAAAGAGACAAAAATGAAAGGATGGAATTAAGAAGGGTGCAGAAGAACAGAGAGGGAAGGGGAAGGAGAACCTTTAAAGACATATAACTCAAACAAACTATGGGCCAGTGTCTCCAACCCGCTCCTCAGGGACCCCCAGACAGTCCACATTTTTGCTCCCTCCCAGCTCCCTGCTAGACAGTCCACATTTTTGCTCCCTCCCAGCTCCCTGCTAGACTGTCCACATTTTTGCTCCCTCCCAGCTCCCTGCTAGACTGTCCACATTTTCGCTCCCTCCCAGGGGGTACATGGACTGCATGGGGGTCTATTGAGGACCTGGTTCAGAGACACTGCTAAGGGCAAATGCAGAAGACAGAAAGAAGGGAGATGTCCTGAGATCATGAAGTGGTCTAGGCTTCCTCATGTTAAAAAAAACTGATGTGACAGACAAAGCATTTGAATAAATGTGAACCATATCAAAGACAATTAAACCGAACGTACAAACACCAATGCCAAATGATAAACAGCCTTAACTATTGGAGGTCTGTTTCACAAAGCAGGATTTCTTGCTTAGCCAGATAACTTGCCAGATTTAAGGTAGTCTGGGCTAAGTAGACCTTATTTTCATCAACTTACATTTAGCCCAGACTACCTTAAATCTGGCAAGTTATCTGGCTAAGCAAGTAATCCTGCTTTGTGAAACAGGCCGCCGATCTCATATATCAGATCTGCCAAATCTGCAGTAACCTTGTGTTTTTAGTGTCTATGCTGGCTTAATGACATCCAGAAACGGAAATAATTTGATCATATGAAAAACTGCATGTTATACTCCAACTTTTTAAAGCTATAGGTCAGACGGAAGATTTATTCGTTTCGTTTCCTCTGTTGTTAAATACAACACAAACACACAGACGAAAAAGCCATAACAAACGATTAAAGAGTTGTGTCTCATTTGATTCTGAGCCTTGCCCTCTATTCTGCTAGTGACTGCAGGACGTGTGGCTCAGGACCGGTCTCCTAGGGCTGGGGTTGGACCCACGTTGAGGGTGGGGGCAGCTTTAGCAGGGAGGGGCACAAATCTTGCCAGTAAAATACTTAATCTGTGAATCACAGGACAGCCACTGGCGCAAATCCACTCGCAGCAGTGCAGACTCGTCTAAACGGCCGGGGGTGGGGCTGGCAGTGTGAGCGATTTATGCCCAACACAACCTATGGAAGCAGCGCAGTTCACAAAAGCCTGTCCAGAATGATGGTACCGCACCAAGAGAGGATTCAATACAAACAATACAGATCAATTAAACAGGCAGTTAGTAATGTGTTTTTTGTGCTCATACTGGTTTGCGAAGAAGATTGTTATTTTGGCCAAAATATATGTGCAGCAGAGAATTGTTATTAAATTACATCGTGTATGACAGCTTTTCTTGATTTGAAGAGGGGATCAAAACATTGGGTTATGTTTGGCATGAACTGTACCTTCATAATGCATACATCATGCATATATAGAACATTCGGGGCACCTTCATAATGCATTCATAGAACATTCATAAGCAGCATGCAAGTATACCATAGAATGTCTTAAAGCGTTGCATACATAACACTTTCAATAAACAACATATAATGCTTGTTACCAAAGTATATTGAAGCTGTTACGGTATGTTAGGATGTTATGGTACAGTTACATGCTGCTTATGAGTGTTCTATGAATGATTTCTGAATCGATTATGAAGGCACGCTGAGTGTTCTATGGATGCATTACGAAGGTGCACTGAATGTTCTACGAATACATCATACACGTGTAGTTAACTTAAAGCGTTATCAAACACTGTACAGACAGCAGTTTGCCTTTGAATGAATTAAGGTAAAGTGTTACTTGGTGAATCTTGTCCAGATTTTTGATGCAGGCGATTGCTATTGTCAGAAGTAGGTGAATTCAATATGTCAATACATTCAATTAAAATATTTGCTTCAGAAGTTCTGAAATTCTGCAGAAGGCGAACTGAAAACAGGCTGAAGACAAACTTGACAAAACATGTATTACATCAAAAGTTCAGAGCTGCACTTAATTTGAACCTCATATAAAACATATGTATTTTCTCCTGTACAACTGCAGAAGTGCCAGGCAAACCATAATTAATGTTTTATATACCTAGTAGAATATGGAAAAGAAATGGCATCATATGCTTAAATATTTTTTCCCTACAGTTAAAAAGTCCTGGTGGTTGACCATAAAATGCTTGTGGCAAAGTAAAAAATTTTTCCAGCTGAAAAGACGAATATCCGTCGCTTGTTTTCATAGCCTGCCCCCCATCTCACAGCCAAGTCCGGCCCAGAATTCTGACAGACTTAACCTGTGGGGACCAGCCATCAACAGGCGCGTTGCAAGGGGGTTATGGTGGGTCCCCACGAGGGGGTGCACAGGTGATGTTTGTAGAAAAATGGAATCTGTCAGTGACTAACAGGTACATCCGGGGTACAGGAGGGGGGCAGAACCGCACGAAATCCCTCATTTTACACAGATGTCGAGAGTTTCCCCCTTATTCACCAGTTTGCTGCTCGTTACAGGATACAGCCGACACCCATGTGGGACGGAGCCAGGCCTGCCACGAATTTTTCACATATTGCACATGTCTAGAAGTCCATGGGGGCACTGCTGGCTCTGCACTGTTAAACACACACTGGCCTGCCTTCTGTGTGGTCTGCCATAGCCTAACACACGCAGGCCTGCCTTCTGTGCAGTCCTCCATAGCCTAACAACATCCAATTCTTTAGACTCAGGTTCAAGGAAATGCTCTCCGCTGACAAAGGTGCAAGCCGCTGTTTTCATTAGACACACAAGCCTAGACACACACACACACACACACACATGCACACACGCACACAAAAACAGCCAGAGATTCCTTCTGCATCCGACTTAAACGCTGAAGTTTATGTGAGGTCAGTCAACCCTCAGCGTTTACGGCGACAGCTGCCAAGTAGAGTGAACCTCCGTTCAAAGATCAAGCCGAACCCTACCACATAATCTCATAAGCACAAAGAATATAATCTATAATATAATATAATTTCCTTTGAGTGTGACATTTTACACATCACTTTCACATTCTCTGATAGGCTCCATAGCTCTGCAGGCTGCGTGCAGCTGTGTAATTCTTAGCACCCGCCATCTCTCCATTCAGTCATAATACATTATTATGTTTCAGTAAATCAAATGCCAGCTGAAAGAAAATGTCTTTCACGACATCTTACAAAACGACAAATTTTAATTTTCCTGAAACACTTGCATGTGCACCATAGCATAAAAATTACGTCGACGCATGCTGGTTTAAATGAAGATAGGGTGTATTTGTAATAACAGTAAAGGAGACAGGCAGTAAAAGGTTGTAAGCCAGGTTACTGTTTGCCATTCACAAAACGCAGAATTAAAATTATGCATCAGAACTGTTTGTCCAGTACGGGGTTGTGGTACGTCTGGAACCTATCCCAGGAACCACGGGATGTAAGGCAGGGAATTCCCTGGCTGGGACAGGGGTCCATCTCAAGGCCTATTCACACCCTCCATGACTAATTTAGAGAGGCCTCAGTTCACGTAACCACATGGCGCAGTCTGGAAAAGGAAACCAGAGTCCCCAGACGACACCTGCACCGGCGCAGCGAGAACCTGCACAACTCCACGCCTGTAGAACCAGGCACCCCAATTAAAACCTTCATTCCCAGAGGTGTCAGGCGGCAATGCTACTCACCAAGAAATTTTAGTGATTAGATGTGCATTTTCATTCACTTAGTGACAGAAAAATTCAGTAACACTTTATCTGAAGCTGTCATCTATAATGCACTATAGATACCTTCATAGTGAATTAAAGGTCACTATAAGAATTAGTAAAGCATTACACTGATTACAGCATCTTCTATTGAGGGTCATAAAGGCATTATAGTGTTGGTTACAATACTTCATAAACTCCAATGATGCTCTCATGGGTAATGCACTTTAAATACCTTTATAATACATTTTATTGGTCAGTATAAGCATTAATGATGCTTTGCACTATATTATAAAAGGTATATATAGTGCATTATAGATTTCATAGATTCTTATAGACATGTAAATCATAGAAAGTGTTACCAAATATCATTATAAATTTACCAAAGAAGCAATACTTTGCATTTATATTCATTATATTTGCATGGAACGGCACAGGAGCGGGAAGATGGCGGCACGTGCAGACTTGCAGCCATACTCACGTGCATGCTTGTCCGCCAGGGCGATGAGCGTGCTGGAGATGTCTCTGCGTCGGTAGAAACAAACCACCTTAGCCTCCACATTACCATTGGCCGTCTGTCAAAAGGAGGACAGAGCAATCAGCATACAAAACACTAATCAAACTGCCCCTCTGGGCCTCTGCGCTAAAGACTCATGAGGTCCCCAAAACCCAATGAGAGGCGAAATCCCCATGTGTCATTTCAGGAGACAGAACTCATCTGGTCCTGGTTTGCTTAGATTTAGACTAAACCTCTGAGACCAATGCTGCATTAACTTAATACAGTTGAGTAGACCAAGGTGTTGGTTATGACTGATCATTCGCTTAAGAGAAGAGACTTTGATGGCAGGTGACCTACTCAGATTATTTTTAGGAGCATTTAAAGTTGTTTAATAACGAGATTAAACCAGACTCCAATACAAGATTGACTGAGAAGGCAACTGGCCTAAGTAACTGCTCAAGTGACGTCAGGGAGAAATAACACAGTTACGCAGAACCTTCTTACCTAACACACCCTTTTAAGCTGTTGACCTTTCTTTCATTAGTGATCCATAGTACATACTTTGGGGTTTGCATTTATATTTATGTATATATAACAGATGCTTTTTCCTCCAAAGGGATGTACAAGTGAGGCAAATAGCACATTAGAGACATAGATGCCCTTTAAGGAGACGGCTAGCAATTAGTGCAGCTAGGCTGAGCTTCCAGTCAATGCCTAGGTGCAGGACCAGGAATTACAATGCTCCTTATTAATAGGTTATGAATGACAGAAAAGTTATGCAGATTTATTGGATTCAATGGCTTGAGCAGTATTATGCTAATTTTTTTTTATGGAACCTGGTAAGAGATCATTGGGGGGAAAAAATAATCTTCATATTATATCTATTAGCTTCATATTTTTTGTTACCCCTTTAACAAAATCTATGCAAGCAACACGTGTAGATGCTCCGATCAATCAGGTCACAACAGATAAACGAATAACAGCATAAAATTCATTGCATGTTCAAAGATGACTCAGTTCATCATTAAGTAACCACGGAAACGTAAACAGAAAGTTCTGGAAGGAGATGGTGAAACATGCATCTGCCTCATATGTATCATAAAACATTTTTAAAATGTACACTATGAAGTCCTTAGAGAGGGAGACACTTTGAAAAACAGCCAAAGGAAAATGGCAAATCTAAAAAAACAAAACCTGCAACTGTAGTCAGCTCTCCACAGAGCAGCCATTGCAAACAAAGAAATCCAATCACAACGGCTGAAATGCAACACGTACAAAATAATGGCGCCATTTTCAGAAAAGCTGGATTTATATTTTCATAGCCATCATTAAACCAGCCATTTTGGCAAGTGTTGCACTTAAAGAGCATTTAATGTTCTTTATATCTTATATTTGACACAAACAAGTTCATTTTAGATACAGCTGTAAAGAACTTAACTGTTAAAATTTGAAGTGACCAGATCAACTGTATATTTACATGAAAATGTATACCATACAGACTCACTTGTCAACATCTAGATAAATACATGGTGGACAAGAAAGCAAGCGCTTATATACACAGCAGTGTGCCACTTAATGGGGATAGTTAGGAGAAATGCTTAGTTTGGTGTTTTTGTCATTGTGAAAGTGCCATAGAGCAGGGCTGCCAATCTTATCCGCAAAGGGCCGGTGTGTATGCAGGTTATTGGGATAACCTTTAGGTTAGCTGTTCAAACCCAGGTGTGAGGACTCTTCAGTTAAATTGGTCCTCTAATTAGTAATCTAATTAGAGAGCTGCAATGAAAACCTATATGTGCAACAGCCCTTTCTGGATAAGACTGCCCACAACTGCCTAAATGGTATAAACTAGATGGTATAGCTTACTACACACCTAGGCTACATGGTATAACCTAAATAACGATAAAAATTACAGTACACATAATACATAAACCAGTAACAGTGGTATATAATCATTATCAAGCATTATGTACTGCAAATAATTGTAGGTGCTGTACTTTTATACGACTGGCAGCACAGTAAGTTTGTTTACACCAGAATCACCACAAACACATGAGCAATGTGTTGCAAGACAACGTTACATCAGCTGCGACATCACTAGGCTATAGAAAGGTCCATTACAGTACAGTCTAATGGGATTGGCATCATATATGATCTGATATTGACTGAATTGTCATTTTGCGCTGCGTGACTTTATAAAATAAAACCTTAAAAGTTCCATTATAGATTCTAAATGAGTGAAAGTTTAATTTTTAAAACATACAAACAGACAAAGTGGTCACAAAATTCAGGTGGTGCAAACAAGCCCCTGTTGTATGTCGACGCGTGACCCTCTCAGAAAACGTCACAACGTCAACAGATACAAACCCCCGGACACAATGTAAAATGAGGGGAATCATGTGGGCTGGACCAACATGGGAATCAGCTCTTATAACCTTAGCTTTGTGACAGCTTTGTGAAACTCGGGGATATCATGCGTGTTTGTTTTGTGATATGAAGTGGGAAGTGTGAATATATGTGGTCTCTCACTAGGCTGTGCGATCGACGATAGGGGAAGTAAGAGCATCTCAGAGCCAAGTAGTCTGGGACTGGATCCAGGCCTAGAGGTGTTTTAATCATATCAAAGCATCTCCAATTGCCACCCCCCACACGTACAGACTAAAAGTAGGGCATTAAAACCACCGCAAATTAAACAAAGGATTTAATCAGATTAAAATATACAGTTCTTACCTTGTTCAGTTCCTCTATTCTTCTGATTAATAAGGGGTTACTTGATGAATTTTCAAAATAGACATAATCTGTAAGACAAAAAGTAGACATCCCATGGTTTCTACAATGTCATTTTGGAAATAATCATGACTGTTCTATTAAAAAGCAACAAAAAACAGGTTTAACTTGTGGGGAACCCAAAATGGGAATATGGGTTAAAAAAGCAAAGGCAATAGATTTATCACTCTAGGTTCACGATCACCTATTCAAAGACTTTATTGGTCAATTTTTATTTGTAATATGCAACAGTTGGATCTTTATATTCAAAGTCATGTGGTATGGAACACAGTAGAACACAGGAATGTGTTATAGGAGTGAAAGCACGGTGAAGTTTGGTGGTGACCAAAACGCTGTTAAAGATGACCACGCAAACCCAGAAAAAGCAAAGCTTCATACCAACCACCCAGGTAAGGGACTGATTAGCAGACAAACTGAAAGTAAAACAGACTGAAATATACCAAGGGTACAGACAACACCATGAAAAGCATTTTGCATGGCAAGCAAAAATCAACACAAAAAAACATCAGGCGTTAAATTACCTGAACCATGTCACTCTTAGTGATATAAAGAAATGAGATGCAGCATTTAACACTACATTAATACACACTGGTGATTGTAAACAAAGATAAAGCTGAAAATTAACTAACTAAACATTAACATTTACATACATTTCCTATGGCAAAAATATCCTGTTGTTCACTGGCAAGATTTTGGGTAAGGAATGATGATACTGGCAAAAAAACAGCAATAAGGCAAAGTATTTTATTAACTTTGAATTTAGGTAAGATCTCAGCAGGGCATCAGCTATATTGAACAGACACTGATGCAGAACCTGCTGTACCGTTGGCCCACTTTGCCACCCCAGAAATTGTGCTTGCTTGTCACTCAACTAGAGAGACCAGAAATCCTCTAACACGCTCAATACTTCCACCTGCAGTTACCTTACAGTTGCATATAAACTTATACTCAGCTGGCTGACTTGTTACACAGTTTAAGAAGGTATTGTAAGGATCATGACCTCAAAAATGTATGACTTGACAAATATTTGTATCGTTTTCCTAAATACAGAATGACAGCATCTCCATTGTTAAATAAGTTGTATAATAGGTTTGTTATCTAATAACATCTCATCAGCTGGTGCTGTTCCTGATGTGTGCTGACAATCCAGCTGCTAAGATGGATTCAAAGAGGAAAAGGTTATACCTAATAGTCCCTGGTTAAAATGGCACCAGATAGTTAACTCTTAAATGAATCTAAATTTGATAAATTTGCTTTCATCATAAACACTTTCCTCAGAAAACAATCACAGTTGGGCTACACTACAGGCATATCGGGAAATTCTTGGGCCATAAAAATGTTACCTCTCCCCCCCATCTCACACAGCAAAAGGCCCGTGTAAATTTCTGGGCCCCCTGGATATCCATGCCCCACTGCGCCCCTCACAACAGCCTGTTACAAGATTACAGACCATACACAACACCCCTGACCATAAAAAGATTGACCTGCCGGATTAATGGTCTACTCTGACAACCTTGGGCGACTGCCTACATTTCATTACATGTGATCATTGCCAGTCATACAATTTTCATGCCACCTTCGTAACCATCAAGGTAATGTCTACTTTTTCCAAAATGGTCTTGGAAAGCATTGCAAAGTCATACACCTACCCTAAGCCGCTGGGAGCTAGAAGGTCTTAAAGCACCACATAGATAAGCTCGGTTCCTTTGGTGAAATAGAACCAGGCTTGTAACCATAATTATATCCTATCACTAGTTCCAACACAAGAGTAGCAAGATCCATGATAAGGAGCTAAGGAGGAGCGAGTATCTTATACTACTAAAGTACAGCCTAGAGTATACTAAAGTACAGCCTGGAGCATGTTTACATTGTTTATCGTTTTCACTGAGATTAGTCTAATCCATAACCTTCTCAAAGGATTTTGCAACATATTACTCGCTAATTGTAATGCCTGACTCATCTCAAAATCATATCAGAGCATGTAACTCATTAGAGAACAGTGGTACCAACATCACTCAAACCATTTTAT